>JASDQU010503380.1:0-19076 GCA_032191745.1 Picea mariana | reverse complement strand
ACATAGACTTCAATGACCCAGATCTCGCCTCTCCAGTTGATCTAATTGTAGTTGTGTTATACCTTGAGCATGGCCTTCTTCCTTTCCCTTGGAATATTTCTTACTCCAAAATGCCTCGGCCTTTATCTCTACTGCGAAGCCTATAACCTTGGCTCCCACCTATATTCTAAGAGGCATTCCTCCTCTCGCGCTTTATTTTTCTGAACCTCAAAGGTTCCTTCAAACTTTGCAACCTCTTGCAGGACCTTTGCATGAAATGGTTCTATCTCTTTTGAGCTTATCTATGGCTCTGACCTTAAAGTGTATTTTTCCCTTTCTCTCCTTGAAGGGATGTAAGTTCCCTCTAGCAACTTCCTACTCAAGCATGCTTTGTTGATCCTACAGGGTGTTCAGTAACCCTGTGAGTGTCTCCTCCTATGACACTTCTCTTCTCTCTGAACTGAAACAAGAGTTCCTTCTATGCACACTTGCACCAACTCAATGCCCACTTGGCAGAGTTCTCTAGAATCTTCAGTGACTCTGTCTTCTCACCAAACTCGAAATAGAGTTCTCCTCAATGCATCCTATACATTTTCTCAATGCCCTCTTGACAGAGCCTTTACATAATTCTCAACAATTATGCTTCTCCTCTCTATGTGCTCTTCTGCACAGCTTCTCCTTCAAGGTGTTACGCAACCTTGAGGCTTCCTCCTTGAGTCAATGACTTCAGTTGGTGTGCCCTCCTAGCACGTCTTTGTCTGAAATTCTGCAGAATTAGGAAGTTCACTCCTGCACTGGTTTTCAGAGACCACAGTACTCTATCATGCACTCTTGCATGAAACCACAAAGAATCCAAACCTGAAATCAAAGAACACTCACATAGGATAATCTATCTATCCCTGCAAATGCACATCTAACATACATCTACAACATATCATCAACACATAAAGACATTCATTCGTGAACTCACAAACACATGAACAACAACATGCAGGAAAAACTGCTATGATTGTATTAATCAAGAATGCCTGATTACAATGTGTTCGAGCTCAGACTGCAATAGTCTCAACTCTTGTCTCTTCTCTATCTTTTGTTTTGTATTCCTCTCTACTCTATGAAAACAAAAGAAGGATGTTTTTACAAAATGGGTCTCCTTGAGCGCTTCCCTCCATCCTCACCAACTCTCATTAATTACAATGAATTACATTGATTGGGTCATCTAATCTGAATTGGATCTAGATCCCCATCAACCTATCAACCATTAAGGTGACACCAACTATAGAATGCTCGAAGGAATGGCTTCGGCTCTACCAGCCTTACAAACATTTAATACATTAAATTCAAATTTGAAATTTGAAAATGAGAGGGTTGTGTCTCTCCTCTCCATTAAATGCGTGTTGGATGTGATGGTTGGCTGGCACATTGCTAACATGGAGCGATGCTCTTGCATTATACTCCTCAACTAGAAAAATCATGATCTCTTGATCATGAGCTCCTCTTCTCCAGGGTTTAAATCCACCTGGATCCCAAAATTTCCCTTGGAGCTATCCATCTGCTCCTCTGCTTCGCTGTCGCTGCTATTATTTCCCTGCTACTCTTGCAGGCTCCCTTCTACTCAGTTTCTTGTTGCTAGTAGTCTCTACTATTGAAATCAACATCAGCCTTCTAATTTCCTCAATCACCTCGTCCAACTGCTCCCATGGCGGGTTCTTTGTATGCAGTCTTCTCTGTTGCACTTATGTCTTCGCAATGGGAAGATTTTCTTGATCTCCCATGCTGTCTTTATTTCCCTTTGTGGCACTGAGTGGCCACTCTGCTGCAGAATCCAGCTCTACAGTCTCCTCACTAAACTAATTCTCAGCTTCTTCCTGCTTCTCCCCAAGCTGGTATGCTCCACTACCTGCTTCCAACTTAGCCTATTAGATGTGCACACTTTGAACCATCACCCTCCTTTAATTTCCAATTCTTCACACAGGTCAGCAAAATCCATGTTGTCTGCTTCTTCTTCTTCTTCTTCTTCTGTATTTTCCAGTACTGCAGTGATTTCTTGTCCAGCTTCCTAGCTCAAAATTTTGAGCCATCCTGTTGAATGATCATCTTCTGCTTCTTGGGAAAACGTCAGTGTCTACTTCATTTCTTCCTATGTGACGGTTTCTACTGGTTGTCCTCCTGCTATTGATCCATATGAAACACCTCCGTTGGCCTCAACTGGGCTATGTGGCAGGAATAGCCAAATTCCCCCAATCATTAGAATTCTCTTTTGATCCTCACTTGTCAGCACTCCTTGCTGATCTAAACTCTCCTCTAGGTTCATGAGACTCTTAAACAGTCTCATCTCCTTTCCCCTACCCACCTGGCAATTTGGGAATTTTCTACTGCCCAATTGGAAATCTATGAGATCCAACGATCCCATCTCATTTCCCATTTGGAAATTTGATCTTTCACCACTGCTCCCCTGGTAGTACGTGATACCTTCCACTGATCTCTTTCCATTTCCCACATGGAAACTTGAAAGTCCACTTCTACCCACCTGACAATTTATGAGATCCTCTGTTAGTCTCATACCATTACCCTCCTGGCAATATGAATTTCCATGGCTTACCTCCTGATAGTCTATGAGATCCTCCAAAGATCTCATTTCATTTCCCACCTGGCAATTTGAAAATTCATCCCTGCCCTCCTGGCAGTTTATGAGATCTGAAACTGATCCTTCTTCCTCATCATTACTGAGATTTCTCCTAGCTTCTGGTTCACACACATGAACCAATTCCTCTATGTCTTTGAGTCTTTTAGTGTACCTCAGCCATCCTTTCAACTATCTTCATCGTCTTCTGGCCAACAATTCTTTGATTGGCCATTTCACCTTTGTTTTCATGGGCCATTCATATACCCAATGGAACTTTGCATAATGTTGCATCCGTGGTGCAAGCTCTTCCATTCTCTCCCTTATCTCAGTGAGATCTTAATGCATCTCATCTTTTCTCTGTTGCTGGTGGTTCTTCTTTCCACCACATCCATGGACTTCAGTAGCCATCTTCCTGTTCCTGTCTACCCTCCTAGCAAACTTGTTGTTATCACTCTGCAACTGTGAGTACTATGATACCATAAATATGTATACCCCTAACCCTCAGGCTGCACAGGATCGATCTTCTTTGAATCCACATAACTGAAATAGTTCTTTTGAGTCCTCACTAGAACTCCATGAATTCGATCCACAGGTCCTTCCATGAAAACCCCACCTGTGCAAACATTCACCAGGTGCGGGTCTTCACCCCTACATGACCACAATGTTGTGACCTTAGACCACACCAAGAGGTTCCTTTTGCATTTTGTGACTCAACGATGTAAGAGATTCGAGTCTTTTGACTCTTCAAACCCCAAAACCCAAAATCTCTCCCTTAGATGAGATCGATGGATATAAACCTCCCTCGATCCAACAGTCCTGGCTGTATCGATATTTCGGTAACCAAGAGTTTGAAATGCAGCAAACCAAACCACTAGTCACTCCATCCCTCGAATTCCCGAAATAGCTCAGATCTTTTCGAGATTTTGCAAACCGAGAGTCCACGAATCTCAACCCCAAAATCACTTGTCACGCCAATCCCCAAATTCTCGAAATGGCTCATATATTTTTGGGATTTTACAAACCAAGATTCCACAACTCTCGACCCCAAAATAACTTGTCGTGTAAATCTCCAAATTCCCAAAATGAAAATTCATGCAAGATCCGACGACTCTCATTGTATTGGATCCAATGACCCTTATCTCCCCTGAGCTTATGGGTGATTGCAGAGGGACTCACCTTAACCCCCTTACTCTTTTTTATGATCCGATGGCTCTCGGGCCTTCAACACTTCTCCACAAAGTATTCCCACCATTCGATTTCATGCTTGATAATCCCTTTTGTGATTCGAGAGTTAGAGTGACCAAGGATTTCGGTCTGCACTCCAAACTTACGGACCTCGAATTCCTGAAATAATCTGACAGCTATGTGCCTTTTCAGAGTTTTGTGAACCAGGAGTTCACAATGCAGTGACTCCAAAATCATAGCCTCCTCTACTTCCTCTTTCTCAAAATGCCGAAATGTCAAAATGCTAAAAGACACTCAGCCTTAACCTTCTCACAGATCTACGAGATCCAACGGTCCACGGGATTTTGGCACTTCTCCACAAATCATCTCCACCATCCATTTCATCTCTTCTATTGCGCGACCTCCCAGAGGTTAAACTCCATGCGCCTTCCTTCGGATCTGATGGCTATCGGTCCTTTTCACTAGATCTAATGGCCCAGGTATGTTTCTCATCCTTGTGCGCTTTTCTGCGTGTGTCTGGATGTAGACTTCAAGGACCCAGATCTCGCCTCTCCAGCTGATCTAACAGTAATCGTGCTCTACCTTGAGCATGGAATTCTTCCTATCCCTTGGAATATTTATTGCTCCAAAAGGCCTTGGCCTTTGTCTCTGCTGCAAAGCCTGTAACCTTGGCTCCCACCTGTATTCTAAGAGGCATTCCTCCTCCTGAGATTTATTTTTCTGAACCTCAATGGTTCCTTCGAACTCTGCAACCTCTTCCAGGACCTTTGCATGAAATGGTGCTATCTCTTCTGAGTTTATCTATGGCTCTAACCTCAAAGTGTTTGTATCCCTTTCTCTTCTTGAAGGGATGTAAGTGCCCTCTGGTAACTTCCTGCTCAAGAACATTTTGCTGAGCCTACAGGGTGTTCAGTAACCCTGTGAGTGTCTCCTCCTGTGACACTTCTCTTCTCTCTAAACTCAAACAATATTTCCTTATGTGCACACTTGCACCAACTCAATGCCCACCTGGTAGAGTTCTCCAGAATCTTTAGTGACTCTGTCTTCTCACCTAACTCAAAATAGAGTTCTCCTCAATGCATCCTGTGCATTTTCTCAATGCCCTCCTAGTAGAGCCTTTACAGAATTCTCAGCAATTCTTCTTCTCCTCTCTATGCACTCCTCTACACAGTTTCTTCTTCAATGTGTTTAGCAACCTTGAGGCCTCCTCCTTGATTCAACAACTTTAGCTGGTGTTCCCTCCTGGCACGTCTTTGTCTGAAATTCCTCAGAATTCAGAAGTGCAATTCTGCACTAGTTCTTAGAGACCGCAGTACTCTGTCATGCACTCTTGCATGAAACCACAAAGAATCCAAACCTGAAATCAAAGAACTCTCAAATAGGATAATCTATCTATCCCCGTAAATGCACATCTAACATACATCTACAACATATCATCAACACATAAAGGCATTAATTCATGAACTCACAAACACATGAACAACAACATGCAGGAAGAACTTCTATGATTGTATTAATCAAGAATGTCTGATGACAATGTGTTTGAGCTCGAACTGCAACAGAGTCTCTACTCTCCTCTCTTCTCTATATTATGTTCTATCTACCTCTCTACTCTATGAAAACAAAATAAGGATGTTTTTACAAAAGGGGGCTCCTTGAGCGCTTCCCTCCATGCTCACCTACTCTCATTATTTACAATGAATTACATTGAATTGGCCATATAATTTGAATTGGATCTAGATCCCCATCAACCTGTCAGCCATTAAGGAAACACCAACTATAGCATGCTCAAAGGCATGGCTTCGGCTCTACCATCCTTACAAACATTTAATATATTAAATTCAAATTTGAAATTTGAAAATGAGAGGGTTGCGCCTCTCCTCTCCATTAAATGCGTGTTGGATGTGCTGGTTGGCTGGCATGTTGCTGACATGGAGTGATGCTCCTCCATCATGATGACTCTACAGACGAAGAGGAATATGACTCTACATTAGAGCATGTGTTTTTCTGAGCCATACAACTTGGAGACACCTAGTAAATATGTATGATGAATAGGGAGAGTAAGTGGAGTAGCTACTATAGATTAGTGAACCATCCTTCAAGTTGTGTGATGTATTTACAAAGACAGATTCAGAGAAGTAAGACAAAAGAAGTACATAATGAAAAATCAATCAATCATGAAAGTATTGTTCCCTCATAGATTTCAATATCACAAGTAGAATTTTATGATTGTATTGCATGTATGTATTATGTTAACAACATTTCTTGTCTTCAGCATTTGGATATCTGGGTCTGCAGGTTGCACGAGAAGTGCCCAAGCACAACACACAGAAGAAGTCCTTTTCAGACTTAAAATCAAGCGAGCGGGCATTTCATTCTTCAGCGACAGAGCAGAATAGCGATTGATGGGTAATTGTAGATTAACCGTGTCGCGTCAAGTATAGCGCTAAAAGTTTTAAGGAAGTCAACGGTCAAAATCCTTTGGGAGGCACTCAAGAAGTTATGAGGGCCATTGATCGCAATCATTTCAAGCGCAGTCTTATTTCTCGAGCTCTGGGTTCATGAGTTCGAAGAGCAGACCATATCCCTTTGGTTGCACGAGATTCCAAGTTACGAAAAGTGTTCGGAGGAGGTTAACCATCGCTGACTATTGCATCTCGAGACTTCACAAATGGAGAATGCCAAAGTCTGATACTCCAACTTGCGAGGTCACGAGTAGCGAGAGGCACTAGTACTTGGGCCCTAGCAAACGGTTACATGTGGAGAACACTGACCAAAAAGGGAGCCCTGCCCCTATCTCCATCTTGAGAAACAGGATTTGAAGAAGAGGAACCAAGGGTCTCCAACTCACGAATTGCGAAATGAAAAGCACTTTTAATGATGGGCCCACAGTATCGTCGAAAGTGTCTGGGTCGTCCAATCAAAATAAGGGTACGTGATGCGCGATTAAGTTCTCTCGCCCCTTCATGCATCACGACTTCAAATAGAAAGGATCAACCTCCTCCTAGCCTCAAGGCACGAAGTGCCGAAAGCACCTAGAACTGGGTCCATAGTATCGCAAAGCAGCTTCATTCATTCATCCACAAGAGAAACCTGGCGCGCGCGATTAGGCTCCTCGCCTTTTTTGCCCATTGAAACTTTAAAACACAAGAAGCAGCTCCATATTTCCCTGATGCATGAAATGAAGAGAGCGTCCAAGACCTGGGGCCCACAGCATTGTCGAGAGAGTTCAGAACCGTGAGATCCAGAGGTCATGTGGCGCCAGATTAAGCCGTCTCATCATTTCACTCATCACAATTTCAATAAGCAAGGACTAGCTCCTTCCCATTTGCGAATGTCGAGGGTGCCTTGGGGATAAGCACGTGGTCACAGCCTATGGTCACTTGCGAAAGAAAAGCGCTGCTCAGGAAGGGCCGAAGGCATCGTGTATGTTCACAGAAGGAATTACCGCGATCTTCGAGTGCCATTTGATCCGACCTCGGTCCTGGTTTTTGCTTGGAGTAAATGAAGGTGAGAAAGGGTGGTTGAAACCTCTCCTCATTCATTAAATGCGAGGAATGGGGGGTATAGAATGTGGACTTCTCGAGAGGGTCCTATGTACCCATTTTTCAGAAAAGCCATGCCAGATTCTCGACTAGACGAAGGAGGTCTGCACACGCTAACTCGGCATTTACTGGTTTAGCTACTCCTACCCTGCAAAGGCCATGTGAAGTTAAGGAGACGTCTGATGAAGGACTTCCGCCCGAAGATTGATTGAAGAGACACTATGCCTTGAAGGGAGAGCGCGCCTCTGTTGGGAAAATATGTCCAAGTATATGTACTCAGTTTTTGCATTTTTGAAGGTATCGATTGTAGAGCGAAGCTCCTGATTGTAAAGTTTTAACACATCCTAGCTCTGGTTATGCATCTGTATGTAATATTTCTTGTTTAATTTCAGACAGCCTTTCTTTTCCCATCTAAGTTTTCATCTTATACTAAGAGAGTTCATGATCAACTGATTCACACGAATTATGGAAATTATGTTGTGATAAAGGATTTATTGTGGCACTATTGTTTTCTCTGGTTTTCTGCATTGGAGCATAAGAAGATCTTGCATTTAGATGTCTTCTTCCATAGTCTGTTAGGAACCTGATGTTTACAACAAACCTTTTCATCTCTCTGATACAAGTCTTCCCCCTACTCACCCTTACTACAATTCATTGTCTGAAGTTATCTAAGACCTCACTTGCCCATGCATGCCTACCCTAGTTTCAGAGTTGGAACCACATCGTTTGAGTTAACCTCCATTTGATCACCCCATTAAGAAAATCGTGACATAAACTGATGGGCGTCGGGCTCTGCTCCTGCTGCAATCCAGGGGTGACTTCTCACGCTAACATTTTTTGGTGCCGTTGCTGGGGACGAAGTTGAAAATTTTCCCCAAGATTGAACGACATTGAGCCTCTGATTCTGAAGGTGCATCGGGTATCAGAGCCTTTGAATATTTCTACTGTGCACCTAGCGACTCCATTATGGCGAATCCATTGTGGCAAATCCATTGTGACGACTCCACTGTGGTGAACCTGTCATGTTAATTATGGATCTCATAAGTAGGCACACGCGGTCTCACCCACAGCTACCTCTAGCTACACCTAAAACTAATCCGGAGGTGGTTCTCAGAAAAAGAAAGAACTCTGAAGAAGAAGCTTCCACCGTTGAAACAGGAAATCTACCATCTCCTTCTGTAAGAACTCCATTTTCTCCTCCTCAGTTTCTTAATAGACCTCCTTCAGAGGTTTCCCATTTCCTGAATTTTGGGAGTGTTCCTGCTAAGTTTTCCCCTCCTGGTCTGGGATTGGAGGGAGAATTCCTTGTCACTCCCCTCTCCTTTGAAGCTGCACCTTGGCATAGACCCAAGACTATAGAATATTTCCCTACTCCTACACAAAGAGGAGCACCTGCTGAATTGAGCTCGTTAGCCTTCTCCTTTAATCCCCTCTTGTTTCCCACTCCACTTCGAGACTCATTCCCAGTAGCCCCTTCACAAAATCCTTCTTCTCCAAGTTCCCCCCCACCTAATATTACTATGGCTAGTGCTAATCCCCCTCTAAACAAGATGGACACTATAGTCACAGCCAGATATTCTCCCTTAATCCTACCTCATCCTATGAATCCTCTCCCTGCTGGAGATTACTTGAAATACATGCCCAAGTTCACTGGTGAAGGGGACATAACCGCGGAAGAGCATATGGCTGCTTTCTACAGTTATGTAGACAACCTGAACATTGAAAATGAGGATGTCTGGATGAGAGTCTTCATCCAGAGCCTAGATGGTGAGGTGAGGAAGTGGTTTAGAGGGTTGGCCCCCGGATCTATCACTGGGATTGAAGCCCCGGATAGTGTTTTCCTGAGGCAGTGGGGCGACAGGAAGAATTTCATGTATTACATGACAGAGTTTGGATCTTTGAAGAATATGGATGGAGAGTCTATCTTTGACTTCTCCAAAATATTTAATAAGATGTATAATAAAATTCATACCAAAATAAAGCCTTCAAAAGCCTCGGCCAAGATTTCTTATACTAGTGCGTTGGCCCCGATTTCTGTCTGTTATTGAGGGAAAGAAGAGCCACCTCCTTACCTCAAATGAAAGATGTGTCCATAGAAGTGGAATCCAATGTATTAGCGATTGATAGATTGAGAAACAAGGCTGATGCAGAAAGAAGAAAGGGAAGGTCGGAAGCCTCAACTTCTGGCCCATTGGTGCCCCATCCTCAAGTGGATGAACTGACCAAGATGGTGAAGTCTCTGTCTGCAGAGATGGAGAGGATGAAGGTGGAAGGGAGGCAAGCATACAAGGGCCATCAGAACGCTGAAAACAAAGGAGGTTTCAAGAGGATGAACAATATTACTCCTCCGACTGTGCAATGAGAAAATGGAAGAGACAGAGAAGATCAGAAAATTCAGGCCCCTTTCCAAAACAATTTTGTGGCCAAGGGAAAAGAAGGGGAAAAAGGTGAGCTTGATCCTGAAATCCATTTCTTCAAAGAAACTCCTCCTTTTCCTCATCTGAATCAATCATCATATGAGGAGTCTCTCATGAACAGTGAGCTAAATGAACTGAGCAAGGAAAATAAGACTAGTGGCCGCCAAGGCAGGTATGACCTGAGGTCTCAGAAGAAGATAGTAACACCTGATGTTCCTGAGCAGTCCATTAGAACAGAGAGGCCTACCAATGAAGTAGTGGATAGTTACAGAGGTAAAAAACACCAACCCCTCTCTCCCGTAGTCTAGAGTCATGCCCATGAAATAAAAGAAATCCCAAAGCTTACATCTTCTTTTAATTTCGAGCATGAAATTCAAAAAATTAGAATCCCTGTGCCCCTAAATGAATTGATTAAACATGAAGGGTTCAAGAAACACTTCTTTGAGATTTTACAGTCTGAAGACTCAAGCCTTCCCACAGACTCCATCAATTGGCAAGATGAAAAGCCTGCAGTTATTCTTGGTCCTATGGTAGAAGACAGGAATGACTCATCCCCTCCCTTCTACACTTCCTTGAACATACATGATAATATACTGCACAACTGCTTGATGGATTTAGGGGCTTCTCACAACCTCATGCCCAAAAGTGTCATGGAATATTTAGGGCTAGAAGTCACCCAAGCCTATCATGACCTCTATTCCTTCGACTCCAGGAAAGTTCAATGTCTCGCGGTTATCAAAGACCTGGTTGTGACCTTGTTTCAATTGCCCATGAAAAGTGTGGTCATGGATATTGTAGTAGCCGATGTCCCCCCCCAAGTTCGGTATGTTGTTATCAAGATCTTGGATAAAAATACTGCAGGGAACCTTGTAGATGGACCTCACATATGCTACTATCCCAGTGTTCAGAGGAGAGCATAGGAGGCTATATAGGGAAGCCTAACTGGCCTATATAATCAGTGATGAAGCCAATCCTACCAACCATCCCATTTTTGCCTTGGACACTAATTTGGTTCCATTTTACTGCAACTCACTCATGCTCCCAAGCCCCCTCTTAGACTCAGAGAGCAGCCCACCACTCCTCATGAGTTTCCTCCCTCCATAACCCCGGTTTGGGAAATGTTTTTTGATGGAGCCTGTTCTAGGGAAGGCGCTGGTGTTGGGGTGTTTTTTTGTGTCCCCTTCTCAGAAAACCATGTCCCTGTCATATAAGATGGAATTTGAAACCACCAACAATGTGGCAGAGTATGAAGCCCTTGTTCTAGGATTGAGAGCTGCAAGGGAAATGGGAATTCAAAAGATAGCGGTGTTCGGAGATGCAGAATTGGTGGTCCAACAGATCAGAAGCGCTTATCAGGCTAAGCACCCTTGACTCATAAATTACAGAAATGAAGTATGGGACCTAACTGACAATTTCTTCTCATCCTTCAACATCTCTTTGATTCCAAGGGAGGATAATGTTGTGGCCGATTCTTTAGCCATTTCAGCTAGCCAGTTCAAGGTCCCTCAGCCGCCTATGGCCAAATATGAGGGTGAGATAAAATATAGGCCCTCTGTACTAGACAATGTCAAGAATTGGAAGGTATTCAAGGATGATATGGAAATCGAGAAGTTTCTCCAGTTTGTTGATGAATTTTCTGCATTGCACATTGATCAGGATCCTGATACAGAAGATAACCCTCACCCCAAGGTGTTTTTAAATAAAATTTCTAACCACCAGATTATTCAAGTTCCTAGCAATCACATTCCGAGGGGACTTATTCCTTTAGAAAGATTGTTTGATGGGAATGATGTGGTAGTGAAGGGTGGAGTCTCAGGTAAAGGTGATGACACAGCCGAGTGAAACATTGGCACACTGGAGGAGCCTAAGTTTGTCAAGATGTCAAGCAGTTTGACCATAGAACAAAGGGCAGAATATACTGAGTTTCTGAAAGAATTTGTTGATGTGTTTGCATGGACCTACGAAGAACTCAAGATGTATGACACATCTGTCATTGAACACAAGATCCCACTTAAGGAAGGGGCTAAACCATTCAAGCAGAGGCTAAGACAGATAAATCCCATGTTGCTGCCCATCATGGAGAAAGAAGTGAAGAAGTTGTTAGAAGCCTAGATCATCGTCCCCTTGAGATATTCTGAATGGGTGGCCAATTTGGTTCCGGTAAGAAATAAGAGTGGAGAAATCAGACTTTGTGTCGATTCAAGGAACCTGACTAAGAGCTCAAAGAAAGACAATTATCCCCTTCCCAACATGCAGCACATATTGCAGAGGGTAACCGGTGCATCTAGGATTTCCATGATAGATGGCTTTTCTGGTTATAATCATATATCAGTCATGCATGATGACAGAGAAAAAATGGCCTTCACTACTCCTTGGGCACATTCATGTATGAAAAAATGCCATTTGGACTGATGAATGCAGGAGAGACATTTCAGCAAGCCATGGCTATAGCCTTCATCGAAGAGAAAGATAGGTTTGTGGTGATCTATCTGGATGACATAACAGTTTTCTCCAGGTCTGATAAAGAGCACTGTTGTCACCTGAGAAAGGTTTTTTTGAAGTGTCGGAGGTTTGAACTTTCTCTAAACCCCAAGAAGTCTTTATTTTCTATGGAGGAGGGGAAGTTATTAGGCCATACAGTATCATCAGAAGGAGTGAGGATTGATCCTAGCAGAGTGGAGGCAATTCAGACCCTGTCGCGTCCTAGGTCAAAGAAGAAAATCCAGGCCTTTTTGGGGAAGATTAATTTTCTGAGGAGATTCGTCTCAAATTTTGATGAACTAGTGAAACACATCACAGCTATGCTCAAGAAGGGAAACAAAGTGAAATGGACGACCGAACCCAGGGAATATTTCGACCAAATAAAAAGAGCATTGATCGAGGCACCTATGCTGATCGGTCCTGACTATTCCAAATATTTCCTGATCTTCTCTTTCGCTTCTTTTGATACAGTAGCAGTGGTCTTGCTACAAAAAAATGAGGAAGGGAAAGAGCAACCTATCACTTTCTTCAGCAGGGCATTAAGAGATGCAGAGGTCAGATATGAAATCATGGAGAAGGAGGCCTATGCCTTAGTGAAAGCCCTCAAAGATTTCAGGATCTATGTCCTACACTCAAAGATGATCGCATACGTTCCTTCAGCCTCTATAAAGGACATCCTCGTATAGCCCGACATAGATGGGAGTAGAAGTAAATTGATAGCCAAGATCCTGGAGTTTGACTTGGAAATAAATCCTACCAATTGATCAAAGGTCATGGCTTAGCCAATCTATTGGCTGAAGCCAATTGCCAAGATTTGGGGGTAAGTTTCATGAATGAATGCTCAGGAATTCAGTGGGGTCAGCTTTCTGAAATAGACCCTCAAAGAGAGCCCCCATTGGCTCGATGTCCTTGGTATAAGGATTTCATATATTTTCTACAGGAGTTGCGGCCTCCAGATGGCCTGCAAAGAAACAAAGAAAGAGCTCTGAAGCTCAGGGAAGTTAGGTACTACCTTATTGATCAAATTTTATACTGGAAAGACCCCTTGGGGGTGATTTTAAAATGCATGGATCCACAAGAGGCCGACAGGATCATGGTCGAATTTCACAGTGGCCTGTGTGGAGAGCACCATTCTTGGAAGACTACAGCCCAAAAAATTCTCAGAGCCGAGTACTACTGGCCCACCTTGTTCGTTGATGTCCATAGATAAGTTAGAGCCTATATCACATGCCAAATATTTTCAAGAAAGAAGCAACTCAAGTCTCTGCCTTTACATCCTGTAGTTGTTTCGGGACCTTTCCAGCAATGGGGCCTGGATTTTATTGGATAAATCCACCCTGCTTCTAGTGGGCAGCACAGATGGATCATGACTGCCATAGATTTATTTACTAAGTGGATCGAAGCCATCCCCACCAGGAGTGATTCCCACAAGGTAATCATTGGGTTCCTAGAGGACCTCATCACAAGGTTCGGTTGCCCAAGTAAGATTGTCACTGATAACGTAGCCGCTTTCAGGTCTGATCCATTATCTAAGTTCTATGAATAGTTTGGGATCAATCTGATTCACTCCACACCATACTATCCCCGGGGAAATGGTTTAGCAGAGTCCTCCAACAAAAGCCTAATAAGGATCATCAAAAGATTATTGGAGGACAACAAAAGAGCTTGGAACTCGAAGCTAAAATTCACCCTATGGGATGACCGGGTGACCACAAAGAGATCTATAGGCATCTTCCCTTTCCAGTTAGTTTACGAAGCAGAAGCTGTTTTCCCTTCTTAGTTGGCCATTCCCGTAGCGAAATTCTTCCAGGACTATCAAGAAGAGCCCAATGATATGATCAGAAGGATTCATCAACTAGTAGAAGTCCAGTAGGCCAAAGAGCAGGTAAGGGACAGAATTCAGGATCATCAACAAAGGATCAAGCAGGTTTTCGATAAGAAGGCCAAGAAGGAGTTGTTCCAGATAGGAGACCTGGTGCTGAAATGGGACACTCCTAAGCAAGATAAGGGTAAACACGACAAATTTGAAGCTCTGTGGATCGGGCCTTTTAGAATCTTTGCGGTTTTCTCAAATAACACATACAGGTTGCAATATTTGGAAGGTGAAGAAGTCTTCAGCAGCCCAGTAAATGGGCATTTTCTCAAAAAATGTTTTGTCTGAGCCTTCAGTGGCTCCTATGTTCTGTAAATATTTTCCTTTCTATTTTTCATTTTTTACTTTTATTGTTTTGATTCGGCTTAGTAAATGACTCCATAGCCCAACAGCAAGGCACTGGAACTGCAAAATGAGTCCTTAGAGCATCACAGGGATGACTCTATCCCCCATGGAGCCTAATGTTAGCAACATTTCTTGTCTTCGGCATCGGGATATCTGGGTCTGCAAGTTGCACGAGAAGTGCCTAAGCGTAGCACACAGAAGAAGTCCTTTTCAGACTTAAAATCAAGCGAGCAAGCATTTCATTCTTCAGCGGAAAGGATTCAACAACATAGCAAAACAATGAATGATGGGTAATTGCAGATTAACCGAGTCGCATCAAGTATAACGCTAAAAGTTTTAAGGAAGTCAACGGTCAAATCCTTCGGGAGGAACTCACGAAGTTACGAGGGCCATTCATCGCAAGAATTTCAAGTGCAGTGTTATTTCTCGAGCTCGGGGTTCCTGAGTTTGAAGAGTGGACCATATCCCTTTGGTTGTGTGAGATTCCAAGTTATGAAAAGTGTCCGGAGGAGGTCAATCGTCGCTGACCATCGCATCTTGGGACTTCGAGAAGGGAGAATGCCAAAGTCTGATACTCCAATTCGTGAGGTCACGAGTAGCGAGAGGCACTAGTACTTGGTCCCTAGCCAATAGTTACATATGGAGAATGCTGACCAAAAAGGGAACCCTGCCCGTATCGCCGTCTTAGGAAATGGGAGTTGAATAAGAGGAACCAAGGGTCTCTGACTCACAAATCGTGAAATGAAAAGAACTTTTAATGACGGGCCCACAGTATCGCCGAAAGTGTCTGGGCTGTCTGATCAAAAGAAGGGTACGTGATGCACGATTAAGTTCTCTCACCCCTTCACACATCGTGACTTCAAAGAGAAAGGATCAACCTCCTCCCAGCCTCGAGGCACGAAGCACCGAAAGCGCCCAGATCCGGGCCCATAGTATTGCGAAGCAGCTTTAGTCGTTCATCCACAAGAGACACCTGGCACGCGTGATTAGGCTCCTCGCCTTTTTCACCCATCGCAACTTCAAAACACAAGAAACAACTCCATCTTTCCTTGATGCACGAAATGACGAGAGCGTCCAGGACTTGGGGCCCACAACATTGTCGGGAGAGTTCAGAACCATCAGATCCAGAGGGCGCGTGGCGCCAGATTAAGTCATCTCGGCGTTTCTCTCATCATGATTTCAAGAAGCAAGGACTAGCTCCTTCCCATTTGTGAATGTCGAGGGTGCCTTGGGGATAAGCATGTGGTCACAGCCCATGGTCACTTGTGAAAGAAAAGAGCTGCTCAGGAAGGGCTAAAGGCATCGTGTATGTTCACAGAAGGAATTACCATGATCTCCAAGTGCCATTTGATCCAACCTTGGTCCTAGTTTTCTCTTAGAGTAAATGAAGGCGAGAAAGGGTGGTTGAAACCTCTCCTCATTCATTAAATGCGAGGAATGGGGGGTCTAGCAGGCAGACTACTCGAGAGGGTCTTGTGTACCCATTGTTCATAAAAGCCATGTCGGGTTCTCGACTAGCTGGAGGAGGTCTGCACACGCTAACTCAACATTTACTGGTTCAGCTACTCCTCCCCTGCAAAGGCCATGTGAATTTAAGGAGACATCTGACGAAGGAATTCCACTCGAAGATTGATTGAAGAGACGATACACCTTGAAGGGCGAGCACGCCTCTGTTGGGAAAATATGTCCAAGTATATGTACTAAGTTTTTGCATTTTTGACGGTATCGATGGTAGAGCAAAGCTCCCAATTGTAAAGTCTTAACACATCCTAGCTTTGGTTATGCATCTGTATGTAAGGTTTCTTGTTTAATTTCAGACAGCCTTTCTTTTCCCATCTAAGTTTTCATCTTATACTAAGAGAGTTCATGATCGACTGATTCGCACAAATTATGGCAATTATGTTTTGATAAAGGATTTATTGCGGCACTATTGCTTTCTCTAGTTTTCTACATTTGAGCGTAAGAAGATCTTGCATTTAGATGTCTTCTTCCACATTCTGTTAGGAACCTGATGTTTACGACAGACCTTTACATCTCTCTGATACAAGTCTTCCCCCTACTCACCCTTACTACAACTCATTGTCTGAAGTTATCTAGAACCTCACTTGTCCATGCATGCCTAGCCTAGTTTTAGAGTTGGAACCACATCATTTGATTTAACCTCCATTTGATCACCCCATTAAGAAAATCGTGACATAAACTGATGGGCGTTGGCCTCTGCTCCTGCTGCAATCCATGGGTGACTTCTGACGCTAACATATTCAAGCAGTGATATATTCAGTAAAATTTGTTCCAGACATGTAGAGTTTGATGCACAGATAGATCATATCAATGGACATATTTTGATTCATACTGATAAATAGGAACATGTGATGATCATTTGTAGTATATTCAAGAGAATATGGGTCAGCATCGTGGATAATTAAGTAGCAGGGTTATGAACAGTTTGTGACATATGCACAAACATTGATTCGTGATATGATTAATAGGTACAAGAAACACGGGTCAAATGCATATCAGTTGATTTACAAGTGGAATCAATTGGAATTAGTTGTTCACAGAAAGGAAAAAAATGAAAGGAACAATGGAATAGGGAAAGAGAAACCGTAAATATAAGATACATCATTAAAAGAACATTGTTGAAAAATATTGTTAGGTAAACATGACTAGTAAATGAAGAAATCAATCTTTGAATGCTTTTTATTTATGCCAGTAAAATTCAAGAAGAAGCACAAATGGACATTAAAAAACATTGGGAGTGAGGAAATGAAACATATACAGGTATCCCTACATTGATATAAATCTTAGAGAAAATTCAAGGGAAGAAAAATCATTAGAGAAATATATCGAGACAGGAATATCGGTAGCATGCATACAGAGGGATTTATCTTTTGTTAAATAAGGAACGAAAGAATAATGACATGGTAATGAAAAATTAAGAAAAATTTCATGATGAAAGGGGGAGAAAAACCAAGACAAGACACCCTTTTCCATTTATGTCAAAGGCATAGAGTGAGAAACATTGATGAAGAGAAGCGATCATAGGGGGAGCATGAGAATTGGAGCATCAATGTTCCCAACAATGTTAGTTTTTCCATCAATGCCAAAGGGGGATATTGTTGGAAAGCTGGTTTGGATAGTTGGTTTTCATTGATGTCAACCCTTGGTCAGAGATGTTGGGAATATGTATGATCGATATTTATGGTGATTTAATTGGGTACATTTGGGTACATTTAATGTAGTCTATATGTAGCCCCAAATGTGTTGTTATGGGACCCAAAGTTGATTGAGGAATATGGGCATGAAGGATAGTGAAATTGAAGGTAATACTATCATATATGGATATTACACATCATTCCATTTCCTATGATATGTTGTATGATACGTGTCTCCTCGCAGTTAGGGAGATATGGCCTTGTGAAGTTGGAGGCCTTGAAGAGTGGTTAAGAAGCCCTAATTGCTTACAAGTCAACTAGTCAATGGGGTAAAGTTGTTATAACAATAAAATCCTAGAAGCCCTAAAGTAAGGAGGGGAGTTACCTAGAATTGGTATAAAGACACCTAAAGGATTCATTCATTTGTACATACACATAAACATACATTAATATCTATCTAGTGAATTGTTATGATCTAGTGATTTTGTTATGTTCTATTTTGATCTTTTGGTGAATTTAATGGGAAGTCTAAGATAGTGAAGAAAGTGAGAGAAAAGAGAGAGAGTTTTGGAGTTGTATAAGGCTAGGGTTTTAGAAAAATGCTAATTTAGTTCATCCTCATAGGTTTCACTATACTTTTCTACAGAGGACTTGGCTTGTTGTCCTATGGTTTTCTAGCGAGTTGATTGCATGTTTGGGAAAATGTTAGTACTAGTTGATTGACTGTGGAAGAAGCTACAGGTCATAATATAGAGTAACATGTCAATTAGAGGATTAGAGGTAAGAGATAAAGCTTATGTTTTTGGTGTTATGGTACATACATGGTGATGATAGTATATGTTATGGTATATGCATGGTGATGATAGCATGTGATTTTGTGAATGTTGGTAATGTGATGGTATATTGATTAGAGACATTACTGGATGGTTACATGTTATGGTGCATATTTGAGGCTTGGTTTATTATGTTATGAGGTTTGTTGTCACAGGGGCAAAACCAGGGTTCAACACTCAAGAGCACACTAACAAAACCCTAACTACCAGCTCTTTTGACAACACCTGCGAAGCAGATGAAGTCTCGCCCGAGGAAGAGATAGGGGTGGCTACAGGACTCATATGTCTACAACCTTAGGCGGGACATTGATCTTTGATTATATCCTTTACAGGGCACTTAGCATAAATCCTTCATCAATATTTAACCTGTCTGGTACTTCGCAGATAGCATAGAGCATCACAGTGAATAGTTATACTAAAGATGATGTTGATACTGAGAGGGGGGTGAATCAGTATCAAGTGCAATTTAAAACATTTTTCAAATTATACTTAAACCATTCAATTATATCCAATGATCAATGAACAATAGTATAAGAGTTACACCAATACACCACAATATACCATGCACAATATATGAGAAATAATCAATACTTTTTGTTCAAGGGAAGTAATGACTTCCAAAGGTAGCTACAGCTTC
>JASDQU010503379.1:14193-29411 GCA_032191745.1 Picea mariana | reverse complement strand
CTCGAAAGCTAAAACTATCTAATCTTCAGTTAATTCCTATCTACCAGCATTAAACTATTAAATGCCTTCCTATCTATAATATATTACAAGTGCGCCTGGCTTTGAATGCCTTCATTTAAATGGCGGTGCAAAAAATCTTCAAAGTGATTCAAAAATGTATGTGATGGCACTGTCCAACTGTTCCTCTCTTTCCACGCACTGTCTTGCTTGATGAAGTCGTAGATGCTCCTGCATCAAGCAACCACGGGACATCCACTGGAATGCATCCAAAATAGTTCTTTGATATATCCAAGGAAAAAAATATTTTGGTCTTCTTTACAAAAAGACTAAAACTTTTGTACTTGGTGGATTTTCAGATGTCGACTTTTCTAGAAGTATTGATGATCAAGCATCAACATGAGGTTATTTAATGAACATGGGTTCAACAACAATGTCTTAGAGTTGTAAGAAACAAGCTACAGTTGCTACTTCTACAGCAAAAGCAGAATACATCTCAGCATGGGAAGCGACATGTGAAATTGTTTGGTTACGGAGAGTTTTGCAACACTTGGGAATTTCTCAAACAAAAGATACATCATTATTGATCGACAGCTAGTTAGCCATTAAGCTTGCCAAGAATCCAATTTTTCATTCAAAGACAAAGCATGTGGACACCAAGTATCATCATATCATATCACTCATTGCAAAGGATGTCATTAAGCCAATTTATTGTCCTTCAGAAGATCAGATCTCCAACATTTTCATGAAACCTCTTGGCAAAATAAAATTTACTAAGTTCAGGGATGAACTTTGTATCTGTTGTAATGTATATTTAGATCATAGGGGGGAATGTTAGATGATCCAAAATAAAAATATCATAGTTTAAAAAGTTACAATAAAATGATTATTAATTTAGAATATTAAATTAATAATCTATAATATTTTATTAATAAATGGAGACATTTAGAAATAGAGTATTGTTGTAAAAGATATGACTCTAGAAAAGTGTCGTATCTTAGGCTCTAAATTAGGAGTATAGTTAGAATATTTGTAAGATAACATTTATTGTAAATGGACACTTGTTTATTTAATAAGTGATCCATAACTAGATTTAGTTAGGATATTTAGCTTATATATAGCTCATTGCAAGAGTATTGAGGTGTTCGGGTGTAAACTCTTGCAAATTCTCATATGTAATTCATTTTCATATTTAATAAAAGTGTGTGTCTGAGGACACTTCTTACATTAGAGACATCATCTCATCAACATGGTGAAGTATTAGATGCAATAAGTTCCCAAGTGGAATATTTGCAAGCCCAAAGTGCACATGCACCTTTGGTTAAGGAGACAACTTCAACAACTAGTGGCTCCTCCCCCTCAGTAGAAAGTCCATTCCCGAACCTAAACAAGGGAAAAGAAGATATGGAACCTTCTGCTCACTCCAAGACCGATACTTGATCTCTATTTTAGAGTATATATAGTCAAATTTTGTAATGTAATTACTTCTATCAGAGATCAGTCTTATTTAAGGTTAGATAGGATTAATGTTAGACATGATTAGTTCAATGTTGGATAGACAGTTTTTTGCTCATCATAGATCTAGTCTATAATAAATTTCTTCATAATTGTAACTAATATTGTCTCACTTGATGTCTCCACTGATTTTTCCTGATTTAGTATCCATAAATTATGAGCAAGTATGAATTTTCCACAAAAGTTCCCTTGGAAAAAAGCTACAACTCCATCTTCTTTCTATAAGTCCAATCATACATACATGGTAAATAACAATCATAATCCTAAGCTTTTGGTGGATTTTTAGTTTGCGGTAAAGGGCCTATGATAATAATCTATTTTTAAGGATGAATGGATTCGGTCAGATAGCTGGTGAGTTACGAATCACCTGGTCCTACCATCGGTTCCCACAGGTTCATTTTTGTGTTGTTCAAGCAGATGGGGTGGCAGATAGTTTACCCTCTAGGTTCAGTCCTCAATTTCAATACTAGAAATTTTGCACGCTCCAAAAGCCTTGGTCTGCCTATGGTCATCATTCATTTCAATGCTCAGAAGGAAATAACAGGTAGAAGGTGCTAAAGATTACCTTATTTTAGAGTATTTTAGACTATATGATTTTTTATATATGGCTAGCCATCTCATTATCTCAAACAGAAGACGTGAATGACTCAGACACTCGCGTGTATCTGCTGAACTTCCATATTGTGCGTTCTATGTTGTGCCATTTCACAAGTTAATTTGGTAGAAAGAAGGGTGTGAATCTTTATCTAGTACAAACTTGTAAAAGCTTAGGTGTTTAGTTTATATTTATGTTTTCAGTTTTTCTGGTTTCTTTAGAGCTATATCTAGTCATAAACTTTCTACTTCGAATTTTGAAGTAACAATTATTTTTCTCAAAATCTTCTCAATTTTGATGTTTCACCTTCTTACCAATGGCAGGCGGAATAAAAGTGTTGAGGTTTTTCTAATGAAAATTTCTAAAAGCATTGGTGCTAAGTTCATATATTTTTTCTTTGATGCGAAGTTTATATATATTCTTTCATTTTTATTTTCCATTAAAGAGGTTTACTGATCCAGGTGGATATTGGTGGCCACCCACCTATTCCAACTGGCTCCTCGTGTCCCTTTTTTGTTCAGAACGTTCTTCTGTTGTGCTTTGTAATTGTGGGTTCTACACTTCTTGGGTTTTCGGAAGCCCCACACATCCTCCAGGTGGATACAAGTGGTCTCTCATCTAATCCAAATGTATTATTTTGTATGTTTTCATGTCATCACATCTTGTTGTACTTCTAGGGCCATTTTGGGGCTCTAAACGTTGTTTTTTTGGCTCCCCACAGTAAAAATTTAGATAGAGTTAGATTTTTATAGTGAAGTGTGTATCTCTTTGAAAGAAGTTTCCAACAGGCTATCACGCACTTAAAATGGAGGTCGTATGAAAACGTTATGATCCTTGGAAGTTGAGGTACCAAATTACACCAACTTACCCATAGGGCCCACATGAATTTTGGCGTTTCACCTTCTAGGGTTAGGTTTTTGGATGTCTAGGGTTTTGGCATTCATGAGTAATATCAAAAAGGCCTCTGGATCCTCATTGTAATCGATTATTCTTAAAAGGATGTGCATAGCAGCCACAACTCTTCTCAGAGATAGATACCACCATTCGAGAAAGTGTTTTAGTTCTGCAGTTTTACAGTTTCAACCTATTTCATTATTTAATGGAATATATTGTTCACTGGATATTTGTGTTATTCTTCATATCTTTATGTTTATGGTATTCAATCTGTTAATTAGTTCGTTCCTCTCCTAAATCTAGATCAGTGGTATCAGAGCGGTCTGCTCTTCATTTATTTTTCTTCGTGCATGTCCCTGACAAGATCTAGGTACAAGAAGTTGGGACTCTGATCAATCGATCCATTACAAGATCAGTCACGCCAAGCCTGACAAAGACCCATGGGGGAGAAAAGAAAGATGATGGAGCAGGAGATCTTATTAAAATGTTGCTCAAGGAATCCCTCGCGTGACAAATGAAGGAAATGATGGACAACTTCACGCAGTTCCTTCGATGGCTTCCCATAGGAGAAGCGTCTTCATAAAGCATCCATGCAACCCCCTTCAAGGTATAGATAAATTTTGATATTCCATTATTTGAAGGACTGATAGATGCAGATGTTGTANAGAGCGGTCTGCTCTTCATTTATTTTTCTTCGTGCATGTCACCGACAAGATCTAGGTACAAGAAGTTGGGACTCTGATCAATCGATCCATTACAAGATCAGTCGCGCCAAGCTTGACAAAGCCCCATGGGGGAGAAAAGAAATATGATGGAGTAGGATATCTTATTAAAATGTTGCTCAAGTAATCCCTCGCATGACAAATGAAGGAAATGATGGACAAATTCACACAGTTCCTTCGATGGCTGCCCATAGGAGAAGCATCTTCATAAAGCGGCCATGCAACCCCCTTCAAGGTATAGATAAATTTTGATATTCCATTATTTGAAGGACTTATAGATGCAGATGTTGTAGATAAATGGTTGAATCTTCTTGAAAGATATTTTTTGGTCCACAACTTTTCTGATAGGGAAAAGATCACTTTTGCACTCCTCAAGATCATTCCCCATGTTAAAGATAGGTGGGATACTTACTCTGAGAAAAGGGCCTTGGAGGAATACAAAATATTTTTGGTGGCCCCTACGTGGGATTCCTTCTGATATGCCATTAAAGAACAATACTACCCTGTTGGAAGCTACAAGGACCAGTACACCAGATGGACCACCCTACGTCAAGAAAGGGACCAGAAAATACCATATTTCACCAATATTTTCCATACCCTACGCACCAAATTGGGTATCAAAGACTCTGAGCATCCTTTGGCACTCAAATACCACAGTTGTTTTCATAGATACAGTCAAACAGAAATGGATTTCATGGACATCGCTTCATTGGGAATGACTTATAGATACGCTGTCAAGATCGATTATAAATTTAAGAATAAAATAAGAGAGTTTGGATATGCAAACCCCTCACAGCTGAAGCAGGGAAAAGGCAACCCAAACACACACAACAAGGGACCAAGTCAAGATGGTATCCCTTAGGACAACCAGTCCAAGATGCAACACAAGAAGGGAAATGAGAAGACAAAAAATGACATGGGAAAATGGTGTGAGTACCATAAAAGTCCTTGGGATAACACCAAAGAATTCTGCTCCAAGAAGTCCCTCATGGACGAGCTGAAGGCTTCTGAGTCAGAGGCCGATTCTGATTCCAATTCAAATCCTGAAGGAGAAAAGTAAATTATCGATGATGAACCTAGTGCCACTGTCGCTACCACCAAAATTCGACCAAGAAAACCAGAAGAACTAGAGGAAGGGGAATGCCTCTTTCACTCACAGATGTGGGTCAAGGGGGATCCAMTTCATTTCATTATTGATAAAGGTAGTCAKAAGAACYTGATTTCAGCAGAGGTCTTCAAGCGGCTAGACTTGCCAATGACACCTCACCCGCAACCCTACACCATCRGCTGGCTTCGCCAAGGAAGAGATMTTTGTGTCAGCCAATAGTGTTGTCTGCCCTAYRACATCAAGACTTTCAAAGATGAGGYACTGTGTGATATTTATCCCCTTGAAKTTTGTRATGTTATTTTAGGAAAACCATATTTGTGGAAGCACCATGTTGTGTATGATTCTAGACCCCGCATTGTTATTATTACTTTGGGTAGACAATTGTACAAGATTGCATAGGCCGCACTGCCTACTGCTATTTCCTTAATCCCTGCTAAGAAATGCAGTAAGTTCATTTCACAAACCAGGAAGTTCATATTCTTTGTGATCCATGCCCACAATAAGAAGAAGGTCACCACCACATCTATGGCCTCTACACAACACCTCTATTTCTAGCATAATAAAGTGAACGAGATCGTGGAAGAATATCGAGACATCTTATCATCACCTACAGGGGTACCGACACACTTCCAAGGAAATCATCCAATTGATCTAACCCTCCACGCACCTCTACCTAATGGACCAGTCTATCGATGCTCATTGATGGAGAATGAAGAAATTAGGTGTTGAATTCGAGAGCTTGTTCAAAAGGGGCACATTAGACCCAACTCCTCCCCTTGCNCCAATTGATCTAACCCTCCATGCACCTCTACCTAATGGACCAGTCTATCGATGCTCGTTGATGGAGAATGATGAAATTAGGTGTCGAATTCGAGAGCTTGTTCAAAAGGGGCACATTAGACCCAACTCCTCCCCTTGCGGAAGCCCGATTGTACTCTTGTGAAAGAAGGATGGGACTTGACGACTCTGCATTGATTACAGAGCCTTAAACAAAATCACAGTCAGGAACCACTACCCCATTCCTCGAAATGATGACCTTCTTAACCAACTCAAGGGGGAAAAGTTCTTCAGCAAGATTGACCTAAAGTTTGGATACCACCAGGTTCCCATCAAACCAACTGATGTATGGAAGACAACCTTCAAGTCTAAAGAAGGTTTCTACGAATGGCTAGTCATGTCCTTTGTCTTAAAAAATGCACCAACCACTTTCATGAGGTTGATGGATGATGTATTGAGACCCTTCACCAAATCCTTTGTCGTAGTATATTTGGATGACATCCTCATCTTCAAAATAAATTGGGAGGAGTACATGCGACATATTCAACAGGTTTTAAGCACTCTACGGCAACACAAGATTTATGACAACTTGGAAAAATACTCTTTTGGACTGAACAGGGTCTAATACTTGGGCTACATTGTTGATGATCATGGGGTACATGTTGATCTAGCTAAGATCCAATTCATACGTGACTGACCATCCCCAACCACACTAACCGATCTTCGAAGATATTTTAGGGATTCTCCCATATTGCATGGGCCCTCAACTAGGTGACCAAGGGAAGTGGTAGGGCCAAGTTTGTGTGGGGGAAGGAGCAAAAACGAACATTCGATAATTTGAAGAATCACTTGTACTAAAATCCAATACTCTTCTTTCTTGATCTACATCAACCATTTGAGATTGAGACTGATGCATATGACTATGTTGTGGGCATAGTTCTCGCTCAGCACGGGCATCCGGTGGAATACCATATTGAGAAAATCTTTGATACTGTCCGTAAATACCCCACTTATGACAAGGAAATGTATTCCATTGTACAATCTTCTGTTCAATGGAAACATTACATTCTGGGGAAAGAGACGACTATACACATTGATCACAAGCCTCTGCAGTTCATACAGACACAGGGGAAATTGTAGAATGACCGCCATCAAAAGTGGTCCACCTACCTGCAACAGTTCCATCTCAAAATCAAGTATAAAATATGCATCTCCAATCTCGTCACCGACTGCCTCAGTTGGCCTTCTGTGTCTGTGCCACAACTTTTCTCCATTCACGTGGACATGAATCATATGAGTGTCCCCAACTTTATTAGCAAGATCTGGACTTTGCCACCACATATCATTTCTTGGGTACAGGCAGAACTGTCACTGATTTTCACATTCAGGACAAAATCTTATGCCACCTGGGCCATATCTGTGTTCCTGAAATCAAGCATGAAAATATGATTTGGGAATCCCACTACAGTCGGGTGGCAAGACATTTTAGCATAGAGAAAACTGTGGCCGTTCTTTAGAAACATTTTTATTGGCCAAAAATTCGACATGACGTCAACAAATATATCAGATCTTGCATTGCATGTTCCATTTCCAAGCCCGACATCAAGAAGAAAGGCTTATACACCCCTCTTCCTATTCCCTATAAGCCTTAGGAATCCATCTCAATGGACTACATGTCTGGTTATCCATCCACCAAGAAAGGAAATGACTGTGTGTTTGTGGTCATTGATCGGTTTTTGAAGATCGCCATTCTCATAGCCTGGAAGAAGAATGTCACAATGGAATATACTTCCAAGATCTTCCTCGAACGAGTGTGGGTCCACTTTGGGATAGCATAGACCATCATCTCCAACCGAGACAATAGGTTGCTCATCACCTTTTTGTCGAGTCTCTGGTCTCTGTTGGACATAAAGATCACAAAATCCACTGCTTTCCACCCCCAAACCAATGGCCAAATAGAGGTCGTCAATTAGAAGATTGTGTACATCCTACGCATGTACAATTCTAAGAATCCACATACATGAGATGAGATTCTCCCATATGTGCAACATAGTTACAATAGGGATCTCCATAGTTCCACCAGCCATAGCCCATTTCAGGTGGGTCTGGGATTCCAACCCTTGGGACCCATTGATGTTGCACTTCCTCTCTCCACCACATAGATAGACTCTTCCCTTGATCATTCTACGATAGACAAAGCCACCAGATTCATTGAGCGGATTCATCACATCCGTCAACAGGTCCAGGAGAATTTGCAGAAATCCAATGCTAAGAACAAGCAGCACCATGATCAACACAAGGTACCACACCAGTTTTAGGTTGGTGACAAAGTCTGGTCACATTTGCAGAAGGAGCATCTCACTGGGGCCCATTGGAATCTCCACCCACTTTTTTATGGGCCTTACACTATCACCAAGGTTGTGGGTAGAAATGATTTTGAACTCAACACTCCACCCTTCCTTGGCATGCATCCAATATTCAATGTGGACATCCTTTAGCCATATTTTCCCTCATTATTGGACACCTTCGAGATCGCAGAACAACTGACACCAACATAGCTCAACCTTGACTACATGGAACAAGCATCCACTAATAAGATAGTGGACACACAAGTCAAGGGAACTCTCCAACAATGGATGCAACTTTATCGGTTTATCAAGGCTGGGCAAATCTTACACCAAGCCAAGTGGCTCACCTGGGGCCAAATCTAGCAGAAGTTTCCTCACCTGATGGGGGAAATCAACACAATGGAGACCATTGCTTCGTAAAGGGGGAGGATTGATTCAGGTTGATATTGGTGGCCACCCACCTATTCCAACTGGCTCCTCGTATCCATTTTTTGTTCAACACGTTCTTATGTACTACTTTGTAATTGTGGGTTCTACACTTCTGGGGCTATCAGAAGTCCCACACATCCTCCAGGTGGATACAGGTGGCCTCTCATCTAATCCAAATGGCTTATTTTGTATGTTTTCATGTCTTCACATCTTGTTGTACTTCTAAGGTCGTCTTGGAGCCATAAACGTTGTTTTTTTGGCTCGACACAATCAAACTATAGACATACTAAGAGTTTGATGGCGGAATGTGTAGTTCTCTGAAAGACCTTTCCAAAGGCCTATCATGTGCCTAAAATGGAGGTCGTATGCAAAATTTACGACAATTGGAAGTTTAGGTACCCAATTACACCAACTTACCCATAGGGCCTACATGAATTTTGGCGTTTCACCTTCTAGGGTTAGGTTTTTGGATGTCTAGGGTTTTGAAATTCATGAGTAATATCAAAAAAGTCTTTGGAGCCTCATTGTAATTGATTTTTCTTAGAAGGATGCACATAGAAGCCACATCTCTTCTCATAGATAGCTACCACCATTCGAGCAAGTGTTTCAGTTCTCCAGTTTTACAGTTTCAGCCTATTTCATTATTTAATAGAAGATATTGTTCACTAGATATTTGTGTTATTCTTCATATCTCTGTGTTTATGGTATTCATTCTATTAATCAGTTCATTCTGCTCCTAAATCTAGATCAGTGGTATCAGAGCAGTGTGCTCTTCACTTATTTTTCTTCATGCATGTCCCCAACAGGATCTGGGTACAAGAAGTTGGGACTTGAACCAATCAAGCCATTACAAGATCGATCACCTCGAGACCGACAACAACCCATGGGGGATGAAAAGAAATATGATGGGACAGGAGATTCTATTAAAATGTTGCTCGAGGAATCTCTCATACGACAAAGGAATGAAATGATGGAAAACTTCATGCAGATTCTTTGATGGCTACCCACAGGAGAAGCATCTTCATCAAGCGGCCATGCAACCCCCTTCAAGGTACAAGTAAATTTTGACATTCCATTATTTGAAGGACCAATAGATTTGGATACTGTAGATAAATGGTTGAATCTGCTCGAAGGATATTTTTAGTCCACTAATTTTCCTATAGGGAAAATATCACTTTTGCACTCCTCAAGGTCATTCTCCATGTTAAAGACTGGTGGGATACTTATGAGCAAAGGGTCATGGAGAAATCCACAATATTTTTGGTGGCCCCTACATGGGATTCCTTTTGGGACGCCATTAGAGAACAATACTACCTTGTTGGAAGATACAAGGACCAGTACACCAAATGGACCACCCTACATCAAGAAAGGGACCAAACAGTACCATATTTCACCAATATTTTCCATCCCCTATGCACCAAATTGGGTATCAAAGACTCTGAGTGTCATCCGATGCTCAAATACCATGAATGTTTGCATAGATACATTCAAACAGAAATGGATTTCTTGGAAATCACCTCATTAGGCACAATTTATAGATACGTTGTCAATAATCGAGCAGAAATTTAAGCAGAAAAGGCGAGAGTTTGGATCTGCAAACCCCTCACAGTCAAAGTAGGGAAAAGGCAACCCCAACCCACACAACAAGGGACCAAGTCAAGATGGTCACCCTTAGGGAAACCAGTCCAAGATGAAACACAAGAAGGGTAATGAGAAGATGAAGAAGGACATGAGAAAATGTTGTGAGTACCATAAAAGTCCTTGGCACAACACCGAAGAATTCCACTCCAAACAGTCCCTCGTGGTCGAGCCGAAGGCTTCTGAGTTAGAGGTCGATTATGATTCTGAGTCAAATCTTGAAGGAGGGAAGAATATTATCGATGTTGAATGTAGTTCCACTGTCACTACCACCAAAGTTTGGCCAAGCGAACCAAAAGAACTAGAGGAAGGGGAGCGCCTCTTTCACTCGCAGATGTGGGTCAAGGGGGATCCACTTCATTTCATTGTCGACATCGATAGTCAGAAGAACCTGATTTCAGTAGAGGTCATCAAGCGACTAGACCTGCCAATGACATTGAACCCACAACCCTACACCATTGACTGGCTTCACCAAGGAAGAGATCTTTGTGTCATCCAACAGTGTCGTCTGCCCTACGACATCATCCCTTTCAAAGATGAGGTACTATGTGATATTTCTCCCCTTGAAGTTTCTGATGTTATTTTATGAGAACCATATTTGTGGAAGCATCATGCTATGTATGAGTCTAGACATTGTAATGTTATTATTACTTTGGGTAGACAATTATACAGGATCCCAGAGGTAGCGCCACCTACTGCTATTTATGTAATCTATGCTAAGCAATGCAGTAAGTTCATTTCACAGACTAGGAAGTTTGTATTCTTTGTGATCCGTGCTCACAGTAAGAAGAAGGTCTTCACCACATCCGTGGCCTCTACGCAACACCTCTCTTTGCAGCAGAATAAATTGGATGGGATCATGGAAGAATACAGATACATCTTCTCATCACCTACAGGGGTACCGACACACTGCCAATTCAAGCATCCAATTGATTTGACCCCCGTCGCACCTCTACTTAATGGACCATTCTATCAGTTCTCGCTGATGGAGAGTGATGAAATCAGGCATTAGATCCAAGAGCTTCTTCAAAAGGGTCACATTAGACCCAACTCCTCCCCTTGCGGAATCCCGATTGTATTGGTGTAGAAGAAGGATGAGACTTGCAAACTCTGCTTTGATTACAAAGCCTTAAACAAAATCACAGTCAAGAACTGCTACCCCATTCCTAGGATTGATGACCTTCTTAACCAACTCAAGGGGGGGAATTCCTTCAGCAATATTAACCTGAAGTCTGGATACCACCAGGTTCCCATCGAACCAACTGATGTATGGAAGACAACCTTCAAGTCTAAAGAAGGTCTCTACGAATGGTTAGTCATTCCCTTTGGCTTAAAAAATGCACCAACCACTTTCATGAGGTTGATGGATGATGTATTGAGACCCTTCACCAACTCCTTTGTCTTAGTGTATTTGGATGACATCCTCATCTTCAACAGAACATGGAAGGAGCACATAAGGCATATTCAACAGGTTTTGAGCACTCTGCGGAAACACAAGCTTTATGCCAACTTGGAAAAATGTTCTTTTGGGATGAATAGGGTCCAATACTTGGGATACATTGTTGATGAGCATGGGGTACATGCTGATCCAGCTAATATATGAATCAATCATGACTGGCCAGCCCCGACATACTCACCAAGTTTTGAATCTTTTTGGGACTAGCCAACTTTTACTGACGGTTCGTGTTGGGATTCTCCCATATTGCATGGTCCCTCAACTAGGTGACCAAGGGCAGTGGTAGGGCCAAGTTCGTGTGGGGGAAGGAGAAACAATGAGCATTCAATGATTTGAAGTATCACTTGTGCTCATCTCTAGTTCCTTGTTTGATATGCAACAACCATTCAAGATTGAGATTGATGCATTTGACTATGATGTGGGCGCACTTCCCACTTAGCATGGGAATCCAGTGGCATAACATAGTGAGACACTCTCTGATATTGTCTAGAAATACCCCACCTATGATAAGGAAACATATTCCATTGTATAAGTCTATCATCAATGGAAACATTACATTCTAGGGAAAGAGATGATCATACACAATGATCACAAGCCTCTCCAGTTCATACAGATAGAGGGGAAATTGCAAAATGACCTCCATCAGAAGTGGTCCACCTACCTGTAGCAGTTCCATCTCAACATCAAGTATAAAACATGTATCTCTAATCATGTCACTAACTTCCTCAGTGGGCCTCCTATGGCTGTACTCACCATTGTGCTCCATTCCTGTGGACATGAAGCATTTGAGTGGCCCCAAATTTATCAGCAAGATCTAGACTTCACCAACACATATCATATCTTGGGTACAGGTGCAATTGTCACTGATTTTCACATTCAGGACAAACTCTTATTCCACCTGTTCCATCTTTTTGTTCCTATAAGAGAGGGTGCAAAGACGATTTGGGAATCCCACTACAGCTAGGTGGCAGGACATTTTAGCGTATATAAAACTATGGTCATTCTTCAAAAAAAAAGTTATTGGCTAAAACTTCGACAAGACATCAGGAGATATATCATATCTTGCACTTCATGTGCCATTGCCAAGACCACCATCAAGAATCAAGGCTTATAAACCACTCTTCCTATTCCCGAGAAGCCTTGGGAATCCATCTCAATGGACTACATGTATGTTTTTCCATCCACCGAGCAAGGAAATGACTGTGTGTTTGTAGTCGTTGATCATTTTTCGAAGATGGTCATCCTCACAGTTGTAATAAGAATGTCACAATGACAGATACTACCAAGATCTTCTTCGAATGAATGTGGGTCCACTTTGGGATACCACAGACCATCATCTCTGACCGAGACAACAGGTTCCTCAACACCTTTTTATCGAGTCTCTCATCTCTGTTGGACACCAAACTCACAAAATCTACTTCTTTCCACCCCCAAACTGATCGCCAAACATAGGTCATCAAGCAAATGATTGTGCACATCCTTCACATGTACAATTCTAATCATCCATGTACATGGGATGAGAGTCTCCCATATGTCCGATACAGTTACAACAGGGCTCTCCATAGTTCCACCGAGCATAGCCTATTTCAGGTGGGTCTGGGATTCCAACCATTGGGAAAAATTGATGTTTCACTTCCTCTAGCCACCACACAAACAGACTCTTCCCCTAATCAGTTTGCGATCAACAAAGCCACCAGATTCACTAGGCAAATTCAACACATCCACCAACAAGTCCAGGAGATTTTGTAAAAATCCAATGCTAAGTACAAGCAATGCCATGATCAACACAGGGAACCAGACCAGTTTCAGGTTGGTAACAAATTATGGTTACATTTGTAGAAGGAAAGTCTCACCGGGCCCCATCAAAATCTTCGCCCACTTTGTTATGGGCCTTTCACTATCACCAAGGTTGTGGGTAGCAATGATTTTGAGCTCAACACTCCACCCTTCCTTGGTCTGCATCTAGTATTCAATGTGGACCTCCTTCGGCCATATTTTTCCCCATTATTGGTCACCTCCAAGATCGCAGAAAAACTGACACCAACAGATCTCAACCATGACTACATGGAACAAGCATCCACTCACTAGCAATAGATCCAACTTTATCGGGTTTTCAAGGTAGGGAAACTCCTACACCAAGCCAAGTGGCCGACCGGAGCCAAATCCAACATAAGTTTCATCACCTGATGGGGGAACTCAATGCATTGGAGACCATTTCTTCCTGAGTGGGGATGATTGATCCAAGTGGATATTGGTGGCCACCCACCTATTCCAACTAGATCCTCGTGTCCATTTTTGTTCAGCACGTTCTTTTGTACTACTTTGTAATTGTGGGTTCTATACTTCTATGTTTGTATGAAGCCCCACACACCCTCCAAGTGGATACGGGTGGCCTTTCTCCTAATCCAACTGGATTATTTTGTATGTTTTCATGTCATCACATCTTGTTGTACTTCCAGGGCCGTTTTGGGGCTCTAAATGTTGTTTTTTTGGTTCTCCATAGTCAAATTGTAAACGGATTCAGAGTTTGAAGATATAATGTGTAGCTCTCTAAAATACCTTTCCAATGTCCTATCACACACCTAAAACGAAGTTCGTATGAAAAATTTATGACCCTTTGAAGTTGAGGTACCAAATTACACGAACTTACCCATAGAGCCCACATGACTTTTGGCGTTTCACCTTCTAGGGTTAGGTTTTTGGATGTATAGGGTTTTGACATTCATGAGTAATCTCAAAAAGGCCTCTGGAGCCTCATTGTAATCGATTATGCTCAGAAGGATGCGTGTAGTAGCCACATCTCTTCTCAAAGATAGCTACCACCATTCGAGCAAATGTTTCAGTTCTGCAATTTTACAGTTTCATCTTATTTCATTATTTAATAGAAGGTATTGTTCACTGGATATTTGTGTTATTCTTCATATCTTTGTGTTTATGGTATTTAGTCTGTTACATAAAAATGAACATTTCTCCTAACATTCCACTTCATAAGAAAGACCCTATCAATCAATACATTTGGATGGATATTTCAGATATTAATGCTAAGAATATTTATAGAGTAATCTCTTACTTTGTCCCTACCATTTCTACCTTTTATAAGAAAAACAATCTAGATAAGAAATTTTGTCCCTACGAAATCTTAGAACAATATATTTACAGTTTGAGAAATGAAGGTAGTAAGCTCCTGCTAGGAGTCTTTAATATTATAACTACAAGTAATCAAGCTATTATTTTAAGCAATAATTCCAACCCTAATCCTCCATGTCTAGATGGTGGCCTTGTTTTAGCTAAAAGATACAAAAGAAACTATGAAGACTTGATCAATAATTTTTTTTATACTAAGCTAATCAAGCTTTGTAGCTCTCAAGATATAATAATTTAAATGGGATATAATGTAGTGGCTAAAATCTAATTGAATGACTTGTATCCATGGGTTGGGTAGTAGTGTCATGGATCATGTGATATTAGATATTCTCATATACAACCAAATAGTAAAATTTGACATTTTAAATCAACATGAGCCTAAATGTTTTGATATACCTTCAACCCTAACTCTAAACTCCATCATGCACAAAATCTCCATTGAAGAGGACTCCAGTAACCAAAGGCACTTGCATTTTGAGAAAAATAAAGATGATCTTTTCTTTAAGGACTTAAATAGAAAAAAAAAAAATATGTTATCATATAAGAACAATATTGAAGACTTATATTATAATTTTATGACAACCCTCTCTACTTC
>JASDQU010503378.1:118515-138536 GCA_032191745.1 Picea mariana | reverse complement strand
ATCCCAAAATGATGAGTTGGCCTAACCTTCTCCAATCCCAAGAAGCAGTTATTGTAGCGGTTGGTGGTGGTTAGACATCATCTCCGCCATAATGGGAACGTCCTGCAATGAAGTAAAAGCACGTCGACTTCGCCGAATAAACTGTCAGGGTATTGATCGCGTATGTCATAGATTGCATGACCATTCAGAGATCAGAGCTCCGTGTTGTCAGAAGCCATGCAGACGCAAAGCCTTCAATGCACTTTCTTGGTTCCACTGCTGTTGTTAGTTTGAGTATATGTAGGCGTTTTCACCATTTTTGTATCTATCGATGGTAGAGCTAAGCTCCCGACTATATTGTTTTCAGCCATTCTCTGGTTCCTTGTTATGCCTCTGTGTTTGAGATTTCTTGGTATATAACAAACAGTTCTCTCCCTCTTCCATCTTTGTTTCATCTGTTGCTTGAGGACTCACAGTAGTGCAGCTGTTGCAGCAAAGGATTTGTTGTGGAGTTGTCGTGCCCTCTGGTTTTTATGTGTTTGAATGTAAAAGGATTTTGCGTTTGAACTCATTTCCTCTTTAATCTGTTGCATACCGGATGTCTATAATAGATCATAGCGCTCTTCTCGCGTGACTCTTCCACCTGCTCACCCTTTATTGAAACTCACTGTTTGGAGTTTACGCAAGACCTCATTCGTTCATGCATGCTTGGTCTGGTTTCTGAGTGGATACAATACGGTTCTGAGTTTCTTTCCGTTTGATCACCCTTAAAACAAACCGTGACATTAAATTTGATGGGCTTCGGGCTCTGCTCCTGCTAGCAATCCAGGACTGACTTCCGAACGCCAACAGATTCTAACTGATCAATATCATTGATCTATTGGAAATTCGATCCGTATGGTGTTCCTACATTGTGATGATCTCATGAAATCTAATATGCTTCCTCTCCTGATCTATAGGTAGATTCCTATGCATGTTTTTCATAACAACTCATCATCACATCATAATGACATTGACTATTGACATCAATGACAACACATAAATGAAAATATGTCCAACAATATCCCCCTTTGTCATTGAGGGCAACACATTAAATTCATACACAAACTCCCCTTGTGATGATGCTTCTCTCCTTTGAAGTTACTCTCTCCCTTTGACATAAATGGAAAAGGGTTGCTTCCCCTATGATTGATCTATGTATTTCTATATGCTACTGACCAAAATATGAATTTGGGTAACTCCCCCTACAATCATGCTCTGCCTGCCATAACTGAATGACTCCCCATGTCAATTTTCTCTCTTTTCCTCTAACTGTTCTCCCCCTTTGTTTCTAAAAGGGTGGTTTTTCTTGACAAGGTCTCTCCCCCTGTCATCTCTACAAGATGTCATGTATACCACTATATACAACATACTAAATTATGTTTAGGGTGTGTCCACTTATAACCACTTTGGGACCAATGCATGATCATATCACATGACTTTACTGAGAGAATACATAACTTACATTGCTCCTGGGTAGATGAAGGCCTGGAACAAACTATGTCAGAACCTGTATAGATTTATATCATCAAACCATGATGCTTTCGATGATCCTAGTTATCTATTCATTTTTCTGTGCTTCAATACGCATAGGAGTATCAACAAGAGCAATTTTTGAGTCTTCCCTAATTTCTCCTTCTTTCTTTGTTTCTAGTTTTTTTTTTTTTTTTTGAGAAGGAGTTTCAATGGGTCATTAAAATAGCATTGGAAAATTTTTGATATCATCATCAGTCAATTCTTCTGGTTGTTCTACTATTGAATATTCATCATCATCATCACTATTTTGTGCACCAGAAGCTTCTTTATCCTTGTTTTGAGAATTTTCCCCTTTTATTTTCCATTTGTTGGGTAATGGACTATTTACTTGTATGACATTATCAAGTTCTGGAATTGTGTCAGATTTTTCTTTAGGAGTTTTCTTGTCTTGATATTGATCTAGTTTATATGTATAGGTTCAATTATTATATTCCTTATTATAATTTTTACCCATAAATCTCCTATTATTAACTTCATCAATCTTAGGAGCAATATATTCATTATCTTTCTTTCTTGGTACTTGATATTTTCTTTTCCATATCTTCTTATTATCTTTTTTAGGGTTTCCCATATTTAAGGATTGCATTGGTAATATACATTCTCAGGTTTTATGACCATAGTTGTTACATTTTTGACATTCAATATTGAAGTTTTGCAAAGGAGCAAATGAGTTGTAGTTTCTTTTTTCTATATTGTACTTATTTTTCTTATATCTTTGGACATTTATGTTATTGTATTGTCCATAAGGTTTGCAGTGTACTTCCTTATGACCAAAATTATTGCAAGAGTAACAATATCCAACAAATATATATTTATTAGGGGAATTCCTTCTAATGATTATATTTTTCTTGTCATCTTTTACTCTAGTAGGGAGTATTGATTTATGTTTATGTGTACCAGTTTTCATTGGTATCATTTTTTCCTTATTATCTTCTATTCTTAAAGAGTTTTTCAGAGGATCTGCATAACTGATTGGTTTTTTGACAGATCCTTGTGATGTAGAAGTTGAGTCTTGAGTGTATCCAAAAATAGTCCTGTTGTTTGGTGACCTTTGAATAATGAGAATTTAATCCAAGATATTTGAGCTATTTCCATATTGTGATCCCTTCTTTTCTTTCTCAAGTTCACTTTTTAGCAACTTAATCTCAACTTCTACTTTCTCACATGTTTTTTATCATTAAGTAGTTTTAAAATATAATCTTCAATTTTATTATCTTCTAGGAGTTGTAATTTTAAATCATTGGTCATATACTATGATTCTTTGATAGTTATTAATGCATCTATTTCTTTTGATTGATGTGATTCTTAAAATTCTTGAATCTTTTCCCTAAGTAGCTTTTTCTTATTTTTATACTTTCTTAGTTCCTCCATAGCACTAATCAGTTCTGCTTCTAGGTTCACTTCTCATTCAAATTCAAAATTTTATTCATCATCTACATCATTACTTTTAGTATTCATTCCCATAAATAGAAGCTATGAATTATCATCTTCACTCATGTTTGAAGAACTGATGTTTTCTTTAGAGTAGAATTTTTTCTTTTTCTTATAAAATTTCTTCCTGTATTGGGTTTTCTAGTTGTGAACTTCTTCATCATTTTCCTCCATCTTGGGATAGGGACATCTGTTATCAAAGTGTCCAATTATCCCACATTTGAAACATTTGATGGGTAACTTTCCTTTATATTTTCCAGATCCTTTCTGGAGTTTCTTTATAAAGTTAGCATCTTCTACATCGGATATGTCTGACTAATCTTCATGAGACATATGTTCTTGTTTATTCTTTTCTTTAGATGATTTAAGTGTTGTTTCATATTTTGTTGTTTTATCATTCCCTGTTCTCATTTCATATGCTGTAAAAATTCCACGAAGCTGATCAACTGTGAGTGTGTCAAGATCAGACCTATCTTCAATTGTAGAAATGTTTCCATCATATCTCATAGGTTATGACCTTAGTATTTTTTTCACAATAGGTTTATTTGTAAGTTCTTCTCATGCTGCTCTGATTGAATTAACCACTTCATATAGCCTATGAAAGTATTCAACAATGTTCTCTTCTTCTTTCATTTTTATATTTTCAAACTAAGTTCTATAGGTCTGTAGTTTGGCTTCCTTGACTTTGTTATCTCCTTCATATACCACCTCCAATTTTTCTCATATTTATTTGGCTAACTTACAATGCATAACTTTCACACATATAGAAGTTTTAAACCCTCCTAGAATTGCATTAAATTCTCTAGAGTTGTCATTAAAGATTTTATTTCCTACAACATCTTTGGGTGGATTAGTTGGTGCAGTGAAACCATCTATAACATATTGCCAAATATCAAAACCAAGAGACAACATGAATTTTTTCATTCTTATTTTCCATAGAGCATAACCACCTCCATTAAATAATGGATCTTTGTTGTTAGACATTCCCTTTTTCTGATCCATCTTCAAGATCTACCTTCCATTTGTTTAGACTGTGTTGAAGGTACCAACTCTGATACCAGTTGTTGGAATACTGAGAGGGCCGGGGGGGGTGAATCAATATTACCCTTTTTCAACAATTAGTGGTTACTTGTATATTTCGTTAATTACCACAATAGATCAATAATGCACTTGTTTGTAAACTCAATTATATAAATATAATTAACAGGAATTACAGTTACAAGTATTTTTATAAACAATAGTGAAGGACACCAATCCTTTTTTAGAGCACCAACTCTAGGTAACCAACCCTAGGAAGAACCAAATCCCTTGTTTTTAGGGCACCAACCCTCAGAAGCACCAACTCACTTATATTTAGGGCACCAACCGCAGGAAGCACCAACTCCCTTGTTTCCTTAGGGCACCATCCCTAGGAAGAAATAACTCCCTTGAATTACACTTAAATGATATGAATCCTTTCGTTCTCCTCCCTTCCACCCTCACTTCATAAGAATCATCAGTTATTATTCTTGGACTCTGTTGTTGTTTTGATCTTCTGATATGGACTACAAAGACACTTTCTTCTCACCATTCTTTCTTGTTTATATACTCTTCCAACTGGCATGAGCTATGAAGCATTGTGTCCCTTTGTTTGGACCATCACACCTCTTCATTTTAAATTAACAATAATATCTATTATTATTCAAAAATTATTGTGAAGGATTTTAATTTAGTGAGTTTTCTTTTCATAAATCTATCACAGGTATGGATCGATTTCTTTTAACTCAATTCCATGTCTCTGCAAATGTTGCAGAAATCGAATCCTACGGAGGTGCTTYCTTAAAACCATTTACATGTGAACAATAGAATAAAACCACAGGGTTATTAATTAAGTGATTTACCAAGCCCCTCATGGATTATATGTTCGTAACCCATGACTGGGGGATGGAACCTAATCCTTTGGAACTTCATCCTTCAGGAGATTTTTCTCTCATCCAAACTTCCAGAGTTTCAACTCTCCGAAGTAGCTACCTATCACATGGGTTGATCTGATGGTTGGCACGTTTCCTGGAACCGAATGAAAGTTATAGATTTGATCCTTACTTATCCTTCCATCACTTAATCCAATGGTTGTGAATTAATCAAATATTGATATGGACGACCATTATTTACTTCGGGACTTCGAACCTCTGCAATCTTTCAAACTTTTGGAGTACATTTCATCCAAGTATATTGGGCAATCGATAATTGTTCTTCTGTAGATGGATGATCATGGCTTGTCCATAGGTTTCAAATAGATCGATGACCATGACGTTACCTACAGTTGAGTGGACGGTTCTCGTTAACTTCTCACAAGGATTGATCCAATGGTTAGTATGAATCTTAGGACCAAATCAATGGTTTAGCTTCAATCCTTACTTATTCTTTCACTTCTTAATCCAACATTTGTGAATTAATAAAAGGTTGATATGGATGACCACTATTTACTTCAGGACTTCAAGACTTTGGAGGTTCAAAGGTCTGGGTAATTGTTGTTCCAATTTCCACCGAATTTGGCTAGTGTTGAAGTGGTCAACATGGGAGAGCTAACGTCATGTTTTGATCTAACAGTCATGATTCATCTTGGAGGATATTATATCAATGGTTATCATTGACTTTCTCCTTCATTGCTTTAGGTAGTTGTTGGTTTCCCCCAAAGGACAAACTCTTGAAGTGGCATAACTTGTTGACGTCATCGCTGACTTGTCACTAACCGAGTGGATGCCACGTGCCACTTAGATTTGTGACTTACATAAACTTAAAGTGAATAGTATACCTAGACACTTGTCACCATTTGATTCTGCCACATGTCCTTGTTGACGTGGATCTCCTATCGTGACACATGTCCTCCTCCTAGATGTAATGGTTCTGATCAGTTCTAGATCAATGGTCTAGATTCATTTCAGCCTTCGGGAGTTTGGGTTATCGGTTCCCAATTCTCAATTCTCCCAAAGTGATATTCCCTGAATAAAAATTGATCAAATTTAATTCATCTAACGGTCCATCTTTGATGCAAAAATCCTAACACGATCCAACGGTTATCGATATTTCAGCTATTTCAAGATCTCATGAATCCTTGATATAATGACTATGATTAGTTCTAGATCAATTGTATAGAGTCATTTCGGCCTTTGGGGATTTGGGTTATTCTCTCCCAATTGTCAATTCTCCTGAAGTATGATTACCCGAGTAAAACTAGAGCAACTTGACTTCATCTGATGGTCTATATTTGACGCAAAAATCCTAACACGATCCAATAGTTGTCAGGATTTTAGCTATTTTGGGATCTAGTGAATCCTTGATCCAACGGTTATGATCAAATCTTAGATCAATGGTCCACATTTATTTCAGCCTTCTAGAATTTGGGTTATTCGTTCCTAATTCTCAATTTTCCCAAAGTGACATTCCTCGATTAAACATTGACTTCATATAATGGTCGAGAATGCTCCCATAGTAGATAAACAATCAGGGATGATTTTAGAACTGAAACTTGTGCAATCGTTAAATCAACCCTTGCATCTTGAAGTGGTTCCCCATTGTTGATCTACCCTTACTGAGATCTGACAAACATGACTTAATCATATGTTTGATCCAAAGGTCCTCCTCTATAACTCCCAGATATGACGGTCTTGGTTTGTCCCTAAATCTACATCAATGGACATGATTCTCCCTCGATTCGTTTGTAGTTTTACTGTGGGGATTTCAATCTTGATCATGTTTCTGCAATGCGCTTTCCCTTCTAAGATTTTTGGTAGATTCCTCTACATGTTTTTTATAACATCTCATCATAATTGAATTGCACTTTCCCTTCTAAGCTTTTTAGTTTTGTACTTGGATTATAACTGATCGAGATCATTTATCTATTGGGAATTCGATCTTGACGGTGTTTTTGCAATATGTTGATCTCGTGAAATCTAATACGCTACTTCCAACAACTTTAGGCTAGGATAACATAATTGGAGGCCCGAACAATGTCGAGCACACTGCAGGAGGTGCATGAATAGAGGGAGGAGACTGCTAAAACAGTAAAAAGAATAATATCCCTTTCCTCAAAATGTAAATAGTTAAGTGATAAAAGATCCTAGACATACAAACACCAAGCCGAGGATCCAGAGCTAAGGAAGCTAGAAGCACAATTAGAGAAGGTGCAACATCAAGAATTTTTTTTGTAGGCGTAGATGAAGTTGCTCACCACAGTGGAAAGGATGAAGAGATCCCAGGTGTAGTGCACAGTACAACAAAAGATCACTTCCCTCTAGGTTAAGGTAATGGAAGTAATGCAGAAGCTACAACTTGTGCAGGATAAAGCTTGCAAGGTGTTCAAAGAGATTGATGGACATGGATCACAACTAAATCAAGTAGTTGCAGTAGTATAACAATGCCTGGAAGGCCCTATTATGAAGAAGACAATCCAGGAGCTCTCTTAGCAGGAGGCTCAAGTGAAGTAGCAAGTCAAGACAACTCAAGTTAATATTGAGGATTTCAAAGCAACATTGTCCACACCTGAGTGACTCAGGACAAGTCACATGTGAGTGTTGGGGGCCTGTTGGTCCTCAACCAAGCTTTTGGGAAACTATGGTCAACTTTGACCCACTTTTGGACTTCAACACGATGGTCAAAGAAGGAGTGCCTAGGCAGAGCTAAGATTATGGATCTCACCGATTTTGCGGGCTATGTGGATCCAATAAAGGGTCCTCTAGTGTTTTTGTAATGGGTTTATGGGGTGTTGGCCCATGGGGTTTTCCCATGTTTAGGACTTATTGTAAGGGTTTATAAACTATAAATAAAGAAGAATGTATTATAGAAGTAGCAAAGTGCGAGTAGTTCGAGTTGCTTCATGCAAAGGAATGTATATGCTTCAAGGCTTTATGCTCGATAGAGAATTGGATCTTTGCATTGACCTAGTTTTGGAAGGAGGATCTAGTGCTTAGTGCGCAGATCTCCTATCTGGTGTGAATATCGACTCTGTGGCTTAGTGCATAGGAGCGAATGAATGTAATATTCCAGCAAATAATAAAGAGGAGAATCAGTTTGTGGGCGTAGCCCCACCCTGGGGTGAACCACGTATATATGGTGTCTCATGGTTTTCTTTGTGCTGTGTTATTTATGTTATGAATCTGTTGAGTGCTTTGATTATGATGTATAATAGATAGATATTTTTGTTGCTTAAATGATTTACTTGTGTTAAGGATAAAATAATGTTATATTTAACTTATAATGCTAAGTGCAAAGTGCTCAGGGTATATAATCATTCGTTGCTACTGCGTCGATCTATCTTTGATTATGATCTACGATGTTAAGAAACTAGTGCAGGTCACCCTCTAAGCATTAATAGAATACTCTACGAAGTGATTTTATAATAGAAATATGTCCCAGCCTAGTTGCAAACATCTGCATCCTATAACTGCCCCTTCTTCTACCTCCGTTGAGACTTCACCTGCTTCACAGTTGTTTCCAAAAGGGTCAGTAGTTGGGGTTTTGTTGGTGCATTGTTAAGCGTTGAACCCTGGATCTGCCCCTATGAGAACCAACTCCATATGTTCATGCACATATGTTGCGCTCTACCCACAAGTTGACTCTAGTAGCTCCTGCTCTTTGTGTGGCTCTGCTTCTGGAGTTGCACTTCCTAGAGCACCCTCAACCTTGGTTGTTGAGGAAATGTGTTGGGGAATTTGAGCTTGTGGATCTTCTACTGTTTGAGTGTCCTTCTGCTGGAAAAAAGGCACAATATGTTGGTCCTAGGCGTCAAGGTTCAGGCTAGTCAGTTATAGTCTTTGCTCTAGTACTTCTGGATTTGGACCAGGAAGTTCTGGTCTCTTCTCAGGTAACTATGGGCTTGTTTCTGGGGGTTTTGGCTCAGGTAGTTATGGGGGATCAAGCTCTATGGGCTCTAGATCAATGGTTTGGGGTGGACTGGTGTTTTATGGGGGTGGTGATTGGGGTTGTCGTGGTGATGGAGGGTGCTCGATGATGATGGTGGATGGAAGGGTTTCAGGCTCAGGGTCATCCTAAATATGGATGATGGGGGTTGTGTGGATCGTTGAGCGAGTGTGGGGGATGACCAATGAAAGAGGTTGGGGGTTATAAACTTTTCTCGATGAGACCCCTATTCTAAAATTCTTAGCCACTAGTTCCATAATGAATGCAACACTCAAGATTCCGTTGACATCCTTACCTATCAATAGGGATTTCTCTGGAAGTTGCGAGAACATTGACAATGTTGTTTTATTCCACTCTAGTGGCTGCATCTCCTCCTCCTCTTCAGAGTTCATTTGTACCGAAGCTTMTTTCTTCGGCACCTCTGAGCCTGAGCTTAGCCCTACCCCTTCTTATTTTCCTTTCTTCTTCAACATCTTGACAAGAAAAATGTAGTGCATCCCCGACTTGCACAAGTTGTGTTTAACTCTCAGCCGCGACATCAACTCTTTATAAAATGCCTCCTCATCTAAGTAGAATGACAACATCCTTGAATCTAAGTCCTCCTTGTTGGCATACATCGGCCATACAAACATATGGTGTTGGTTCATGCTAAAGGTGATGTTTCTTGTGTTGCAGTTGAGGAGATCCTATGGGATGCACAACCTCTGTGTTGCATCAATCATCCCATTATACCACTTGGATAATGTTATGTTGTTGAAGGCTATGTTCTTTGAGTCTGACCTGGAATGGCAGGGCTCAAACATCTTTGCAAGGCACCCCTTGTTTTCTAGCACCAACGGTCTTCCAGTGGGTGGCATCCACTTGAGCATTGTGAATGCAAGAAATAGGTATCCATATGTGAAGTTTCCTCCCTTCTCTTGGGCTTCCTCGCAAGCCATGAGTAGTTCCTCCAAGAGGTAACTACACCAATTGAATACAACACCATTGGCACAAAAATCTACCACTTATAATGCATCCAGTGTGCATTCTCCCTTGTAGTATAACCTCATGACTTTGCTGTCTATGATGTAGTATCCAGTCCTGACCGTCTCTGGTAGAATGGGGTCCAGTTTGGTTGTGCACCCCCGCCTCTATGTGTGGAACCTTTCATAGAGGTTGGGATCCCCTTTCTTTTTGTCGTGCTTATTGGGACCCTGGAATCCTTTGGACACATCCTTGCCCTCGATGGATAGTCCCGTAAGTTGGTGGATGTCTTTGGCGTGGATTAGATACCTCTTATCCAACTAGAGACTTCTGTTGTGCACCTTGTTGATCAGGAACTTGGTGCACCCTGCAACTTCGCCAATGGTACTGAACACTGGTAAGTCCCTGAGGTTCATGATGGTTGAGTTAAACAGGTTGATAAATTTGGGCTTTGGCACGAACAACATGACTCCCAACTCATCTAGAGAGATACTCCAGAAGATGTATATGTTCATCTGGGGGAAGAAGAATTTATCGGTTAAGTCGAGATCAAGGAGCTTCAACTGATCCATCTTCTCCTTGAGATCACCCATGACCTCGACTCGGGGGTCGCAGGGCTCATCTAGTACTGCATCTTTATACATGGTGCTTCAGCTTCCTATAGCTCTGGGAATTGTGGCCTTTGATTTATCAACAAATTCTGTGGCAAAACTAGGATTGGGGATCACAACTATGGGTCTCAGGATTACACAAGCTTTCTTTCTCTACAAAATTCAAAAATCGCTAAGTGCTTTCTGAAAACAATGCGTTCTATGGTGAGTTATCAGAGAATTATACTCAAGCTTAGCTGGAAAGCGCAGTAATAGTTTTTGTTCATCATGACCCTATGGACACAAATTGGATCTGAGTTCTTCGATGAGACGGGTTAATGGGGTAAATCCTACTAGGTGATTTAGGCATTTACTGTGCAATTTGGACAGGGATGTGGCCAATTTCAGACCTTACTGTTTGACGGATGAGAATCTTGATGTGAATACCGATGGAATCTTTGTGTATCACAGATTTATGGCTTAACTAAATTCATACGGGGTACCATAATAGAAATAAAGGCTATGACTAGACCGGGTTTATGTGGCACATGGACTCATATTGCGTTCGAATTCGTTCTCCCTTCTTGAACTATGTTTTTATTGGAAGACATATGACTCATGTTCTAAAACAATAAACCTGATTTGAAATGTGTTAGATCAATTTAATTAAATTTTAAAACTAAAAGATCAAGCCCAAATTATAACCTAGTTAAATATCTTGGTGAAACGTAGTTCTATTAAGCCCTCCCCTCTCCAAATGGCCTAAATGAAACTCCCAATAATTATGAATGTCATATCAAGATATGACATTAAGAAATGTTCACTTAATGGACTGACCAATTAGTTGTCATATGAATTATTACCATGAAAATGTATTAATGTTCTCAGTTTTGGGTTAGTTATTCATGGAAAGTAGTGAGGGTTCCATGAGTTTAGTGGCTTTGAAACTTTTTGTTCTCTGGCTGCTTGGAGATAATCAAAACTTAGAGTGGGAAGTAGTGGTAGCACCTCCTCAATTCCTTAAATGTTGGTTTATCATCAGGTACCCTAGGTTGGTCTCTTCTACTATTTATGGGTTTGGTTTGTTGCAAGCACAAAGTTCTCCTTTTGATGAACATTGTCTCTGTGCCTTTTGGTTTACCACCTATGAGTTCATGGCTCTTGTATTTAGGATAGAGCCTAATGTCTCACAAACTTTGTTGTCTCATTATGATGTGATGGATAGCCTAGATCATTTCGGTTCGTTGAAGTTTATCTAGTCATTCAATGGTTTTAACCTAGAAGTTTCCAGGGTGTTTTCCAAGACTTTTGATGGCACCAAAGCTAGAATTGGGGATGTTCAGTTATAGGTTACAGAAGAATTCATAGCTAAGGAAACCGATTTGTATCAGAAAGGTGAAAAGTGGTTTAAAAACATGATAGTATCCAACATTCCATGTTGATCTATGTTGGTGTCTAGGAAATCACAATACCATGTAAAAGGTATGTCGCTAGAATGGTTTAATACCTATTGGCACAGGTTATTGTTGATTATTAAACAATTCATCACTTGTGAAGGGCACTATGGTTTAGTGTTCCTTTTCCAAATTCAGTTACTTATGGTGTTTTATGGTTTATCTTAAACTTACCTTTCTACCTTCTCAAAATTCTTCAAAAAATGTTGAAGTTTTATCAAAGGCCAAGCCCTAATCCTGAGACTAGCATATTCCACCAGGACCTAATTCACATATTGGTTGATTTTCATTTGGTTAGAATTGGGGACACTTGGAAATTTTTTATGGTAAGAAATGGTTTCTTACCCTTGCAAATAGAACTTACCATTAAATTTACGCAAAAATATGTCTCTCCCAAAACTTCGCCTAATTCGTCACAGGATTTTTTTCAAATTGAGGTTCAAATCCAAAATGACTCTGTCATTTCACCCAGTGATGAAACCAATGTTTTTCCTATGAACAAAGTGGCACCCAAAAGACATGAATTTATGTTGAAGAAACCTTTAGAATAGGTACTTAGTTGTTTGATAAATGGGTCATTAATTTTTTTTGATCAATCACAAATTTCGATACCAACGATCAATGGAAAATACAAAGGGTAGGGTAAACAAATTAAGCATTTGCAGGAAGTCTATGATGTTTATTTTAAAAACAAAAGAAGTGGTCGAATCATGTCAAGAATGATAAGGATGATCTTGTCCCAACGATTATAATAGAATATTTAAAATCTGTCGAGAGTGTAATCCTAGACTCAGCAGGGGATAGTCATCCACGGTATCATTTCATTTCAAACTTACCTTTGTTCCTTCAAAAATATGAGGGGTTTGTAGGAATCTAGACCAATTTAAAGGCTACTATGGCACAAGAAAAATCCCCAGACTTAGAACACAAACAACCGCTCCCAAATATGGAACTTGTATGTTGTGGTGAATGTTTAGAATGGATTCAAAGATACTACAAAGACATCCCATACCTACAAATGCATCTTAACCAGGTGTTGATGCAAAATAGAGATCTTGAAAGAGAAAATCGGGATTTGAGATTTGAATTGCATCGAACTCTTCCTCAGGCAAAGAAGAGATTCATGAAATATGGGGATATGATCATTAAGAATTCAACTAATATCAATGTTGTTATGAGATCAGAGATGTACAAATCTTCTTTTTCACATGTTTAATTTGGTAAATAATTATGTGGTTTATTTTTATTTTTGATTTGTTTGTTAAGCATGAGTTGTTACATTGTTTTTAGACTAGCTATAGAATCAAATATTTTGTAGCTTTTCTTAAATTAGTTTATGATATTTTTTATTAGATTTTAATTTTTTTTTCAGGTGTCAAGAAAGAACGTGAAAGATGTCCTATATGTTGTTGGCTTATTGAAGGATCGTGAAGTATTTCTGATTTGAAAATAGTTTATGTTTCAAACAATGAAGAAAGTATTATTGAAAATTGTTATAACAAACTTTTTATAAGTTCTTATAAACATTATTATTATGAGCTTAGATAGGATTTGATTTCATAACTCCTTATTTTTGAAGATTTACCTCTATCCTATGGATATGATAAGTAGATAAATACGATGTTTAAATACTCTATTATTTTTTATATGAAGCGATGAATTTTTTGGAAGATGGACTACTGGATATTTTTTGAGAAATATAAAGTCATGCTTTAACCCAGGAKTTTGTCTTGCAAGTTAAAGATTTATGTTCATATTATATTACTTGAATGTTATGATTTATATTTTTCAAAGATATTGATCATGAATTGATTTAAATTAGCTTTAGACTATTTGATCAATGGATGGTTCATTATTTTTCTATTCATTAATACTTTCRATCTTATGACAACCCATGTTTCCAAATTATATTATCCCAGGTGATTATATTATCTTTGTACAAATATCGAACTATATTGAATCTCTTCATACAATTTGAGTTTGCACAGATATATTTAKTCAATGTGAATTTATTTCTTAATGTAAATGATTATAAATGTCCTCACCTGAGATTAATAACATAAAAAATGTTCTTTTTTTAGTTTAAATGATATTTGAATTGTCAAAGTGAAGTGAATTTCACTTAACATTGTCATAATATTAGAATTATACTATTTGTTTTCTTTAGATTTATATTAACAAGAAGATTGTAGGAGCAACTTGGCACAGGAAGACACAAACACAATTTTCTCTTTTGAACATTGTCTAGTTCTAGGTTAATATTCTTTTCTTCTTTTGTCATTTGATTAATGTGTTGGATTACTAAGAGGGGGGGTGAATCGGTAATAGAGAAATATAATCATTTTTAACCATATAATGCAAGTATTATATCAATGTACCATTATCACCCAATATTTGTAGAGTAAATAAACAATGTACAAATGAACAATCATACACATACACAATACACCAGTGCTTTTACGTGGAAACCCAAAGTGTGAGAAAACCACAGAATGGTTTTTCTTATATGTCTTGAATAATTACATTCATTGGAAGCATCAACTTCCTTTGTTTTACAACTACAACTGGAAGGATGCTCCAACCCCTTAGTTTATTAGGCTATAACCTGAGGGAAGCTCCAACTCCCCAATTCTCTGGCTACAACTAGAAGGAGGCTACAACCCCCTATATTTTCTGGCTACAACCGAAAGGTGACTACAACCACCTGTCCTTGCCCCGTCCAACTGCCCTGATGTATAAGTAGAATGATGGAACCATTGTTACACTATCACTATGAGATATACTGCTATAAACCTGTACCAATCAACCTACACCAAAAAAACTATACCAATAACCTGAACCGTGCATCAAATATGCATCAACCTATACCTCAACATGTAATCAACTTGTACCATAAACAAGTGCATCAACCATGCACAAACCTGTACCTAAACCTCAACCAAAATACCTCATCAATTTCATCATCCAAATCTGATTTGTAACTCTTTAATAGACCTGGTGTATATGATCACATACCTACAAGCCTTCCTTAAATTTAACAACAAGAGACTAGCATTTTCATCAAACTTTACTTTAGTCTCACATGACTAGTTTTGGATTAGTCACCAACCCTAACTTGAAATAATCATAACTATGTACTTGTAATGACTAAACATATGAAAATAGTACACAATGTTCTTCAGTGTGTTTTATGCAATTCCTCTAGGTGTCACTACTTGTAACCTCTCAGAAAATGAGTTATAGAAAAAATGGCATAACTTGTTGAATTATTGCTTATTGTAAAGAGATAACTTGTAGAGCATTCCCCACATGAAATATTTTTTTGTATGGATCTGAAAATGGTACACGGAATACTAAAGACTGTAATCTTACTAACACATTTGGTATTACTGAATTTGGATATGTTATGAAGAATTTATGACATTTTTACCCGAAACACCTGTTTTAGACTAGTTTTAGGACTATCCACAAACCCTATTTTCCACGGAGTGTAACTCCAAAAATACAAAGACCAACAATATGAAATCCATACCATAACTACCTAGATATTATTCCTCAATGGCCTCCCAATTTCATTGTCTGAATTATTCTAGAAAAACCATTACTGCGAAAATAGTGAGATGAACTGTAAATAACATACCTTAGAAAGCATCATCAAAAGAATTTATCCCCCCTTGAATTTCTATCTTATTTGCTTTATCTTCCCTCTGAAATTCGAATTAGATATCCTTTGGTTACCTAATTCACCTATAGATATTCAATATGCTTAAGTGTGTTCAAATGAGAAAGCCTTGCCTCTTATTTATACTCTCATGTAGCTTCCTTAGAAGCATCTTCTAGACCACTTTGTCCACATAGTCACCTATGTCCAAGTTTGCCCAATTTGCCACTTCTCCATATATCCAATAGACATTTGACTACTTAACCCATTTTCCTCATTTTAGGGTTAACCTTCTTATAACCACTTTCCATAATTAGAAATTTATCCATTTACTTTATTATTTAAATAATCCTCGACTTTGTCACTTCAATTTATTATTTAAATAATCCTCTTTGACTTTGTCACTTCAGTTTATTATTTAAATAATCCTCTTTGACTTTGTCACTTCATTTTATTATTTAAATAATCCTATTTGACTTTTCCACTTCACTTTATTATTTAAATAATTTCTTCTTTGCAAGCACTTTGACTTCTTTGACTTTTTGGACTTCAATCCAACATATGAGGGTCCTCTAACTTCGTAAGGCCATAACTCTCAAACCGTGAGGATTTATGTGATGTTCCACATACCACCAAAAATGGCATGACATTTACTATCCATATAGAATAGTCTTATCTACAAATATATCAAAACTCATAGCATTATACATCAAACAAACTTGGGTCCATTACCCAAACCTTTGTGCTACCAGAATTCGCTAGTGGACTTTCTTCAAGGGTTGACATCAATGACAACCAACCCAATTAATAAAAAATCTCCCCCTTTGGCATTGATGGAAACACTATGATGCAATACTGAAATCATATCACTCATGCACCCCTGGAACCATGCCTGCATATATGTGACCAACGCCCCCCTTGGAACCATGATTTTGTCCTCTATATCTGATAAATCTCTCCCCCTTTGTCATCAATGGAAAAGGTATCTTTCCATTTGGGTCTGATCCCCCTAATTGAATAATCTGATCTCCCAACCCAAACTGTCCTCTTTATGGTGCTTCCTCATGTACATCTAAGACATATAAGATAAGAATTCAAAAACATTCATTTTGGAGTAGAAATAAATCTAAGTCTCTCGCGAAGATACTCAAAGGCTTTCCGTGGAAGCAGTTTTGTAAAGATGTCTATCACTTGTTCTTTTTTGACCACATATTCAACTCTGATGTTATTTTCTACAACCTGTTCCCTTAGAAAGTGATACTTGATTGGAATTTTCTTCATCTTGGAGTGCATAACTGGGTTCTTTGAGATACTGATGGCACTTGTATTATCACAATAGATTGGAATGGGATAATCATACTCAACCTGTATATCTTTCAGAGTTTGTTTCATCCATATAACTTGTGTACAACATGTTGATGCTACAATATACTCTAGCTCGATTGTAAATAAATATAATGTTGATTTATTATTGCTTATCCATGACACTAAACATTCACCCAAGTAGAAGACTGCTCCACTGGTGCTTTGTTAGTCATCAATGCAACCTACCCAATCTGCATCTGTGTAGGAAATAAGTGATATATCCTTTCCTTTTGGATACCATAATCCAAACTTTTATGCTCCTTTGAGATATCTAAAAATCCTCTTCACTACTAATACATGTGATTCCTTTGGTGTTGCTTGAAATCATGCCACTTGTCCAACTGCCTGCATTACATTTGGTATGGATGTTTTCACTTATAGTAGGCTACCAATCATTGACCTATATTGCCTCTAATATGTAGACTTTGAATCATCATCTATTCTCAACTTGAAATTGGTTTGCATGGTAGTGATAACTGGTTTGGAATCTTCCATTCCAAACCTCTTTAGAATTTCTCTGATATACTTGGTTTGAGAAATAAAAATTTCTTGGTTGCTTTGATGTATCTAAAGACCCAGAAAGAAGGATACTCCTACAATTAATGACATTTCAAATTCATTATACATGTCCTTTGAAAATTTTTAGCTTAACCTGTCATCAATACTTCCAAAAATAATATCATCAACATAAACTTCAATTAATAAAATAGTATCTTGAGCTACCTTGATGTAGAGGTTGTTGTCTTTACTTCCTTTTCTAAACCCTGCCTATTGTAGAGATTTATCCAGTCTAGAATACCATGCTCTAGGAGCCTATTTTAGACCATACAAGGCCTTATTTAATTGACACACATAATCTTCATTCTCTGACAACTGAAATTTTTCTAGTTGTTCAATGTAGACTTCTTCTTCAAGTTCCCCATTCAAAAAAGTTGATTTTACGTCTATATGATACACTTTAATATTTTTGGAGCATGCATAAGATAAAAGAAATCAGATTGATTCCATTATGGCAACTGGGGAAAATGTCTCTTCAAAGTGGATTCCTTCAACCTGTGCATATATTTTACAGATAAAAGAAATCAGATTGATTCCATTATGGCAACTGGGGAAAATGTCTCTTCAAAGTGTATTCCTTCAACCTGTGCATATATTTTACATACCAATCTAGATTTGTTCCTTGTAACTTGTCCATCTTCATTCAATTTATTCATGTATACCCACTTTGTGTCGATCACATTCTTATCCTTTGGTCTTGGAACCAATTCCCAAGTGTCATTTTTCTCTATTTGATCCAATTCTTCATCCATGGCCTTATTCCAAAATTCATCCTTGCTGGACTCTTCAAAATAGGTTGGTTCAATCATAGATGAGAGTGCTAGGTGTGTTAGTTCTAGTGAATGGATTCTTCTTCTAGTCTCAACTATTTCATCTTTGTTTTCAATAATCTGATCTAAAGGATGATTCTTCTGTACTCATCTTCTAGGTCTACTTGGAGGAACTTGTTGAACTTGCTCTCCTTCTTCTGTCGGATCCTCTTCATCTTCCCCTTCTACTTCTTTTTTATTTTCTTCTTCTTCTTTGCAAAGTTGTTCCATTGATTCATTTTCTTCTTCCTTTAATTCTTGTCTACCTGTTTCAACAATTGTTACGTTGATTCTTTCCACAATTTTGTTCAATCTTAGGTTGTAACACTTGTATGATTTCCTTGTACTTGAGTAACCAACAAGTAGTCCTTTGTTCACATGAGATTCAAACTTTCCCATTCTGCCATATTCTCTTTTGATGTAGCATTTGCTTCGAAAAACTATGAAGTTCTTCACATTTTCTACTCTTCCTTTCCATAGCTCGTAGAGAGTTTTGTCAGTGTTGTTTCTAAGAATTACTCTATTTTTAATGTGAATTTTTGTACACACTTCCTATGTCCAAAAGATATCTATCAATTTGGAATCCATTAGAATTGTTCAAGCCATTTCCTATACTGTCCTGTTCTTTCTTTCAACAAATCCATTCTATTGAGGGGTCCTAATAACAAATAATTTCCTTTTTATTCCATGTCTGCTACAATAGTCCATAAATTCCTTTGAAGTGAAATCTCCTCCATTATCAGATCTCAAGCATTTGATTTTTGAATCCATTTCATTTTCAACCATTTCCTTGTAGACCTTGAAGTTTTCAAAATCTTTTAACTTATTCCCGAGAAATAAAACTGTAGTCATTCTTGTATAATCATCAACTAATAACATAAAGTATTTCTCACCTTTTAAAACCGTTGACAGGCGAAAATGATCGTCCGTCAACTGGAAGAACGAGTCCGGTCTGGGGTTGTCTAAATAACCCAAGCCGTTCGGTGTAACTCGTTCCGATGGGTTTAATGGCTCCGGGTAAAATCATGAAGCTGGGTAACACTTTTGCTTGTTTTATGACAAAAAAAACTGTATTTTCATAAGTTCTTCAACTTCTGGCATACAAAAGTATTTTTTTTATTTATAATTTCACTTTACAGTAAAAACAAAACTTGTAAATAATTTTATTATCTTTCCAATGACTATTTTTCAATTTTTTTTTATCAAGATTTGATATGTCAATTTGACAATTGTTTAACAATATGTTTGTTAAACATGAAATGAATGATAATGAGTTATTGTTTTCCACAACAATGTATCTGTTATTAAACTTATGTTTTTAAGAAATGAAATATACTGCAACAATCTACAAAGACTCTATTTTATTATGACTATAATTTTGAATATAATGGATGAATATTATAATTTCTAGAATTTTTTTAAGTTGACCAAGTTGAAAACGTTGCATATTTTAAACACGTGTTTTTCTACACCTTGTATCTATCTTAATTTTTACTTAAAAGTAAAATCTAAAACTACCCTTTTGAGGAGAACATTTTAACAATTATGAATATAATTTTTCCATAATTTTTCGTTGTGTATTTTTAGAGATAAGGTTTTTTCATTTCACCGAATCATAATCTCACCTAAAAATATTATGTAGTGATTTTTTTATAAAATTAAATAAAATTAGATAAAAACAATGAAAATGAAAACAAATTATACCCAATGAAAGTAGATTCAATTTTAAAAATGTTGG
>JASDQU010503378.1:88085-118044 GCA_032191745.1 Picea mariana | reverse complement strand
TTCACCGAATCATAATCTCACCTAAAAATATTATGTAGTGATTTTTTTATAAAATTAAATAAAATTAGATAAAAACAATGAAAATGAAAACAAATTATACCCAATGAAAGTAGATTCAATTTTAAAAATGTTGGTATCAATTCTCAAACTAAATTCTGAGTATTTGTAGGAGTCCACTACGTCCAAAGATGAAGTAAGATTGAGAGAATTTGCAGTTTCCTGCAAACAGCCCCATTTTCAAGTTTTCGGCCGAAATATTCTTTCGGTCGAAAACTAGTTTTTAACGGAATCCGTTAAAAATAAACGTTTCGGCCGAAATATTCTTACCACGGGAAAATAATTCATCCAAAAAACGTTGTACACGAATTTTGAGGGCACCGTTAAATTTGACGTGAAAATTTTCAGCCGAAAGAAACATTTGTTCGGCTGAAAAATTGCCGCTAGAAATTTTGGAGACCCGATTGTCACGAAAGTGTTACCCAAATTCATGATTTTACCCCTCCGTTAGCCAATCTAAAAGTCCTAAAAGAAACAAATAAAAGAAATGAAATAACTAACTAATTACTAATAACTATATATATATGTACATACGTATAATGTAGCTATTGTAGATATATTTAAACGGAAGATTTACTTATCTTATTTATGTACATGATATACAAAATGAAAGTTTTAATCTAAAGCTACGAAACTCAATGTGAAAAATGATTTCTTCGAAGAATCAGATAAAGAAAGCACATAAAAATATTTTTTCATTTTTCCTTTATAAATCTAAAGTAATATAAAAAAAATACTATGAAATAGAAACGTGTGGATAGTCAAAAGCCAAACCATACATTCAAGTTTCAGTGATAAGTAAATGACAGAAAAATGTAAATGAGCTAACCTATTAGTGAGTTAGCGATATGTATCCAAGCATTTGCATGATTAGAGACTGTTTAACTACCATGTCCAAGAGGGAAACCAATAGTGAACCTTAAGAATTTTCTAAATAAATCCAGAACAATGTGTTGGCAGTTGGGTTTTAATAACAGAATAGATGATACGAATAGGTCCTGTGATCTTATGATCGCAAGTGATTACATTAAGATAAATCTGATTGTAACAACATTGCATTTGATCATTCAACTAAAAATTGAAGAGAAATCCTATCATTTAATTTGAAGAGATGATCACACTATTAATATCTAAAGCATCAAATATGAATGATATTTATAAAAGAATTATCCCAAAACATAACAGAACGTGAAGTCTAAAGCTATCAAAACCTATTAGTATATCAAGATAAACAAAACATAAATGAAAACATCATTTACAAGAGGCTAAATCCAAAATGCATATTGTTGTTCCATTTAGGTATGTGAATTAATCGTCCATCTTCTGCCCCAGGCCAAGATGATTTATATTACAAAATATTGTGTATTTAAAGAGTTCAAGTAAGCTAAGCATCCTATCCTCTAAGATAGGATCATATCTCAAAAGGATCTCAAAGTTACAACAATACAAGGTCTAAAAAGCCACTCAATATCAAACTGTATCTTCAAAATTACACAAGTTTTGTTTTGATTTACAGAATAATCCACAAGAGTTGACTATTCAACTAAGTGCAACATTTCTCCATCTTATGAGATCACCACAACATACATCATATCCCGAAATCAAAATGAAATGTGCAAATTAGATATTTATTTAACTAATAATTTCCAATTTTTTATATCAGAAATTTAACTTGCCTATAGAATCTCACGATTCTATAGCCAGTCTTATTATTGACAACAAAAATCTAAGTCACTCTATATTAATTAGAAAAATAACAATAAAGCACAACAAAAATAAAAAAAATAGTCTTACCATTCAACTGAAAATTAAATTTGAACCACAAAATTTCAGAGTTGATCACAACCTCGATATTATCGACGTTTTTATTATGATATTGCCAGTCCATTTCAAGAATTTTCCTTGTCTTTGTGCATTGACATTGAGCTCGCAGTTTTCAATTGTCAATGAGCGGTTTTGAGCCATAAGAGCCTTGATCTCTTTTTGAAGGACGGAAATGTCTGTGTAATATAGACCTATCCAGTGTAAACACACTTCACAATTTATAGCCATGGAAAATGGTTGAGCAAGTGCATGACTATGTGTTAAAACCCTTCCACTATCCATTGTTGGCTTTTGATCGAATTTAATTCCTAGAAAATTTTTGTTGCGCTTTAGACATGTTGGCAAGGTATTCACATAAATGAAAGCTTGACCGAGATCCGGTTTAGAGTGATTTGGGTCTTCATCTTCCAGAAATTTTTCAATCTTAGAATCAGAGCTCTCATGGACCTCAATCAATTCGATCGAGCTCACATGAGATTTTGATCTATTCCATAGGCTCCTAGAAATCAATCTCCTAGCCCTCTTGTTATTAAACCCTTGCATGTCTTGATTTTTCTTTGACTGTTTGGAAGGGTTTCCACTGCTGGATTTCATGTTAAGGTTAGGGTCGATGACTTGCTCACACTCGGGATTTTCAGCAAGCTTAGAGCCGACGTCCTTCTTTTCACACACAAATTGATCGAGCATAGCCCTTTCACAAGGGTTTTCACATAAGAAAACTGACCTATCACTGGAGGGAAAAAGAGACTTTTCTAGCATAGGTTTATCAACCATCAAAGTCTCCATAGGGTTTACTGTAACAAATCCATTGTGAGTCATGAAAGCATCGTAATCATCATTAAGTAGATTCAGATACTATCAACAACTTAATCAACCCATGATGAAATAAGATGGAATCCAATTTCTTCCTTTTATATCTCTTTGACATCTTATATAAACTTACTAATAAGTAAAAAGACATGTTTAACTAGAAACTGATAAAATGCATTAGCAGTCTTATGTGGTAAAGGATGACAAGGCCGTAATGGTCTTTACAAGTGACAAAATGTATTAACACTGCCAATAAACCATGCCATCTATCCCTCAACAGAGAGAGTAGCATACCTTTGTCATAGCAATGAATTTTTTGGGAGGTGATGAATGAACCCCATGGTACCTTGTCCAACTTTGAATTTTTAAACCATTTTTGGATGGTAAGGGGAAGACCTATTGCCTCACTCAGGAATTCCTCGGTGATCTCCAATTGAATGTCACCCACTTTGGCTCTACATCCATTGAATTTGAGGGCAAACTCTTGGGATGCTTGTAATTTATAACCCTGAAACTTCTCAAGAAACACAAACAAACCCTAGATTTTAAGGTCTTCACTCTCCTCATCATACAAAAACAAAGTTTGGGAGCCATTCGACTCGACTCGGATGACAAGGGCCATAAGGGTTTGGGCAGGCAATCACAAGGGCAACCAAAAATCACCATGAGCATAAGGGGTATAAAAAATAGAGGAAGGCCATTGCAAGTAACAAAGGAATAAAACCCACAGTTACCCTAGCACAACCAAAATGAGAGCATAAGGGGTTTCAAGCCACAAAAATCTAGCATTTAGGGTAATGAATGCCATGAGTACAGAGTGAAACCCAAGACTTTAGTTTGGAAAGATGGATATGTTGATTCAAACTGCCACTTCAAACAGAGAATAGGGTATGACCAAGTTTGAATCTCATCATATGTAATGGGTACCTTGATTTGCCAAGGTTAGGAGAGGATGTGATCCAAAAATCAAAAAACCAATCAAAGGATTTTAAAATCGAAAATGATCTATCTAGAATGTACGCTTATAGTCTTAATGCCAATCTATTCTTGATGTGTTTACAAAGTACTCAAGATATATCTTATAATCTAGGAGCAACTCAAAAAAAATGTTTTATTCATATATGATAAGCTTCAAAGAAAAACAACATTCATTAAAAGAGTTGTAAGAATATTGACCCTACATAAAGACCAAGCCTTAGATATAATTGCAATTTGATTATAAGTTTCAATGTTTCATTCATGCTTTCATTCATGAATGAAACATGAAAACGAAAATAATATAATAGGAACAATCGAAACATCTTCTTTACAACCGAGTAGTCATCCTCAAATAGCAATATTTCCATGACAAAGCGTAGACAACTACAGAAATTGTTATTTGTCACTTTAAAAGGAAAAAAACATGTAGGGTTGCCAACAATGGCGACTTACTGGGAGAAGCAGCTATATTCTCATTACCGATGAGTTCATGTTAGGATTTCCTAGGATGATTACAGATCAAAGCATAGTTAAAGGACATCAAGCATCACAACAATCATTACATAGTCCAGCTTCAGATATCTTTCTGTCCAAATGAAATCCGGTGACAAAATTTTAACTACGAGAGAAATGATGTTCAAGTCAATGGATTTGATACTGTTTACATGGCCACTGTTGCCAGCAGACGTACATAGCCTCAGCAGGGATTTCAATTAACCCATTCTAACACCTCTATCATGTCCAAGAAATTTAAATTCAAAATGAAGGATACTTAAGGCCAATATCAAAATTTATACCTGATAATTTTCTTGAACCCGACATTGCTTCACTGCCTACAGGCCTGTTCAGTACCCCAACAAAGTTGTCTTGGCATCATGCATGCATTTACTCGCTGCCAGAAGACCTGTTAATTATCTCGATAGGTTTACAAACACTTCCCACAACTCTTGAGAAATTGTTTACAATCTGATATAATTTTAAAGATATTCATAAGAGCGAGGTGATGCTGAAAATTTCAGTCTTTTAGAACACTCGCTATTTTCTAGCCTTTATTTTTCTGCTTAATCACCTTCATTATGATCTAAAATTAGTTTCTTTATGAAACCAATTTTTCGAGGACAGGAAGGCATACTTGAGTTGCTTTCTTTAAAAGAAGGGACAGCGTAAAAAGTTTTAAATATGATCATGTCTACTCATAATTATAAAGTGAGACTAGAAAGTCTGTTTCAAATAGAACTTTTCTTTAGTTAGTCTATGTTTTAGAAATTCACAGCATTGATGCTCTTGAGAAGACCTTAATAGTTTCTTCATAATGATGCATTCTAGTTCCCCTCCATGAACTAAAAGGTGACACGGACATAAGTTTAACCAAAAAGCAGTGAAAACAAGCAAAATGAAAAAAACCAAAATCAGAAAATAAAAATAAATCAAACAGAAAAATATGTACAAAAGGTGGATCTGGCATTATCACGAAAAATACCTCTTGAGAGCTTGGACATTCACCGGGAAGGTGTCTGGTTGTCCCTCTAAATTTTGTAGGCAAAAAGAGTTGGGACTTAGTTTTTCAGCGATTACGAAGGGCCCCAACCATAGGTTCTAGAACTTGGTATGTTCCCCTTTTCCCTCCTGAGGTTTATCCCACTTGAGAACCAGATCTCCTACCTTGAAGTTTCTACCTAAAGTAGAGTTTGAATCGAACCAACTTTTCACAATATGTTGACGCTGATCCAGACTCTCTTTTGCTTATGCTATTACTTCCTCTAATTTCAACAAAGCATTAATTTGAATTTCAAGAGGAGGAAAATCCTCTTCCTGAAATTTCTACGATAATTGTAGAGAAGGAAGCAAAACATGAGGGAGAATCACTTCTCTTCCATAGACAATAAAGAAAGGAGAATTACAAACAAAAGTTTTCGGTGTCACCCTATCATCCCAGAGYGCCTTAGAAAGTGTGTTGTACCAATTTTTGTGGTTTTCAGAGACTGTCCTCTTGATGATTTTGATCAGGTTTTTGTTTGTTGATTATGCTAAGTTGTTTCCATGGGGGCAATAGCTAGCAAAATATTTCAGTTTGATCCCTTTTTCTAAATAAAAAACAATCATATCGAGGGATGAAAAGTAGGAAGCATTATCGAAGACCAAACACTCAGGAATACTGAATTGAGTAATGATGTTTGATTTAAGGAAATATATTACCTGACTAGTGTTTACCACTTTTAGTGGTGCAGCCTCGAAGCATCTAGTAAAATAATCTTTTGTTGTAATGATGTATTTATGTTGTTGTGAGGAAGTGGGGTTAATTGACCCTATAATGTCAAGACCCCACTGCTGAAAAGGAGAATATACCAAAACAGGCTGCAAAGAGAATGTTGCTTTATGTACTTGTCTAGCAGCCTTTTGATAGATTATGCATTTACGACATAATGCATGGGCATATTTGAACAACGTGGGCCAATAGTACCCAACTCTTAATAATTTGTGAGCAGTGGTGTCTCTGCCAAAGTGACCACCAGATTCACCTGCATGCAGTTCAGATAATACTTTCTCTACTTCATCTCTTTCCAAACAACGCATGAGAACATTACCAGAATTTCAACAAAATAATACGCCATTTACCAGCTGGATAGGTGCATATTTTAGTCTTAATGCTCTTCTCTTTTTTGGATCGATATGGCGAGGAGAAGAACCATGTGTTAGATAAAACTTAATATCATCAAACTAAGAATTAGCAACAACTTGTGTACACCATATTTGATTTTGACTATGTTGATTTATAGTTAAGAGATTAATTTGACTCTATTTCTCTTCAACTGAATCAACCACTAGTTTGCACAGACCTTGACCTCTGATAATTTGTGCAGGGGTAATTTCGAGGTCATACTCTTGTAACGATGTCATCCAGTTTGCCCATTTTTCACCCAATTCCTTTTGTACTAACAAGTTTCTGACAACAGGATAAGGCATAATGACTTTAGTTCTGGATTTCAGCAAATATGATCGAAAATGTTTCACTGCTTTGAAAACTGCATAAGCTTGTTAATCTACAACTGGGTAGTTAAGATTTGTTCCTTTGAAGGTTGAGCTCATAAAGGCAATGGGGATTTCATTTCTTTTAGTGTTCTTTTGGGTCAAGATAATGACATAAGATCGATCAAAGGTGAAAGTATAAAGAGTGAAGTCTTGTGAAAAATCATGACTCATTAAGGAAGGGGCCTCCACTATGGATTTTTGATGGAATCAAAATCTTGATTTTCCTGTGGTCCCCAATGATACTGAGCATCCTTTTAAATTAAGTTTTGCAATGGACTTACCATTTCTGAGAAACTCGGGACAAACCTTCTGACAAAATTGATCTGGCCTAAAAAAGATTGCATAGAGTTTTTGGAGGAGGGGGGAGGAAGTTTGGCAATGGATTGAGTTCTTTTAGGATCAATGATCATCCCATCACTGGATATTATGAGTCCAACAATTTTTCCTTGTTCCACTAAAAGGATAGACTTCTTAGGGTTGAGAGATATGTTGTACTTGTGGCATCATTCTAGGACACACCTAAGGTGAGACAAGTGATCTTTCTTGTTTTTGGAGAAAATAGTAACGTCATCAAGATAGACCACTACAGATTAATTTATGAGACCATGAAAATAAATATCCATGGAATAGGTTTATGAACATAGATGATGGATGGAAAATTAGTTAAAACTGGATCCCAACACTAACCAATATGAATAATTCAAGATATTAATTTAAATTTATTTTTTGTAAGTCTTATATTTTTTGATTTCATTTTAATAAGTCGACTCTTAATAAATAATTAATAAACAAACAAAAACAATTTTTCCTGATTTCAAATGTCAGCTCTTCATAAACAACTTTTCAAGTATTTATTTACACTTGTTATATCTTTTTTCTTTCATATCTCATTATAATTTTCCTGATGATGGACCACACTGGTTTGGTCCGAAACATCGAAAAATAAAAAACCTATGTGATGAATATGAAAGAAATTTATGATCAAAACAATGGTCGCAAAAGTCTTAGAACATAAATACTGACCCTACACGAACAGGATATAGCTGATAAAATCCGACAATTTGAGCAGATGTGTCTGCAAGTAATGAGAAGGAAATCTGATTTAACATTTCTGAAAAGATGTAGGGATGCCAATGTTACGTCTATTTTTACCATAATCAATCATAGACTTCACAATAAGAAAAACGACTGTATTTTTCACAAGGCCAACATTTCATTACTCCAGAATGAAATTCAGAAAGCAAGGTTTAAATTAGACATTTTGTCATGCAAACTTCTCGTTCTTTACACTACTATGGAAAATATTATTGAACCATCTCTCTGGGCATGAATAGATGCCTACTCACTAAAAACTGTGAAATTTGAAGAAATCACTGTAAACAAACAACGCAGCAAATTCACCCATCTAGAAAACGCATAGAAACAGGTGCGTATGAACAGTATGCACGGATTTCCTCCTGACCTTGAACAAAATGGACACTCTATGCCTACGCTCCATGATACCAAGCCTTCACAACTACAAAACATTAATAATCCTTCTATCAACGTAATATACACTGCCCAAAAGAATAGTTTAAATAATATTATAAATAGATTGATGATATATAATAACAACATTAATATTGAAAATAATAATAACTATAATCCCCATAAATCCCAAAGCAATGATAACACTAACTACAATGATTACATGCATATAAAAAAACGAAACATTTATGGTGTGTGTTCAGGCAATTTTGATAACAATCGTCGTAATGACAGCCATGTTGACCAAAATTTTCCCCGTGCAAACTCAGATAATAATTGTAATACCCACGCCATAAATAATAACCCTCACACCTCCATTACTCAGCAAATAATTCAGAATTTGAACTACAATGATAATAACCACACACTTACACATGATTTTGATAACAAACCAAACAGTTTTGACACGCCAAGAGGAAATTTTGATAAAAAAAACGCAGCAATGATAGCTACAGTAGTCTTGATCACAACCGTTGTAACCTTCCCATTAAACCTAATAATAACAACTGTTGTAGAAGTAATATTGAACCCAGTTCCATTATTAGCATTAATCCCCTCAACTCCATTATACAAATAACCAATCCTAATATTAGAAATATTAGGAATAATATTAACAACATGCATATAATGAATAATGTAAACAACCACAGCGGTGCAAGCCAATGTAATAACGAACCAAATAGTAATGATAATAATATTAAAGTAATAAGTCTACCCAACACTGACACGATTTGAAATAATACTGTGAACCCAAATCTCGTCCTTAATATCTCCAATAACAATAGTAAGAAGTTAATAACTTTGAACGTAAGACTAATTAGGTCAAAACCACTGTACCCAAAAAATTAGTTATAAACTTATCAACCCATCACATCGATGAAAACACTACTAGGTTACTAGAAAAAGGTCTTAACTTTGCCATTGCCCCTCACAAAATTCCTATTGAAGATATCTTATGCAGCATTGAAAATAGTATTAAAAACCTCTTAGATAATGCTAAAGAAGAAATCATACAAGACTGCTTAGTAATTCTCCATAGAGTAAAACCACCAAAGAGCAATATCACTAAAGAAGAATTTTTGCCTCTAAAATCCCTAAACAATAACAAGAATTTAGTAGTTCTAAAAGAAGACAAAGGTGGGGTTGTTGTCATTATGAATAAGGATAACTACATAGAAAAAATGTTGGATCACCTGAATAACAGTGTAAGTTATAAAAAAATTAATAAAAACCCCCTAAATAAGATTGCAAGGGAAGTCTCCAACGCCATTAAATTAAGCAACATAAAAGATGATGATAAAAAGAAATTGCTTGTTAGCTGACCTTCCACCCCTAGGATATATGGACTTCCTAAGATTCATAAGGAAGGGGCCCCTCTTACACCTATTGTCAACACAATAGGCAGCCCTACTTATCAACTTGCAAAATATTTGGCTCATAAACTCAAACCCCTAGTCGACAACACTAGCTCCTTTGTTAAATATTCCTCTCTCTTTGTAAACAAGATCAAAAACATTAAATTGGACAAAGATGACACCCTCATAAGCTTTGTTGTTGTTTCTCTCTTCACTAAAATTCCCATTGACAGAGCAATGAAAGTTATCAAGAACATCACTGACCTAGGTATTGCTAACTTAGTTGAGCTTTGTTTGAATTCCACTTTCTTTAGCTTCCAAGGTTACATTTATGAACAAACCTGTGGGGTTGCTATGGGATCCCGCCTCTCTCCCATCATAGCCAATTTATTCATGGAGGATTTGGAAAAAAATGCCCTTATCTCCTCACCCTTCAAACCTAAATACTAGATTAGGTTTGTTGATGATACCTTTGTCATTTGGCCCCATGGTTGTGACAAATTATATGAATTTGTGACTCACCTTAATAAACAATCCGATCACATCAAATTCACTATGGAGGATGAAAATAATGGTAGTATACCTTTTCTAGATGTCAGGGTCACAAAAAGACCTGATGGATCCTTATCCCACAAAGTTTATAGGAAGAAAACTCACATCGAACAATATCTTCATGCCAATTACCATCATCACCCCTCCCAAAAACTAGGTGTTCTCAACACCTTAGCCACTAGAGCCTTCATAATTTCTAATGATGAACACCTTGACGAAGACAAAAATCACCTCCTCAATGTTTTTAAAGATAATGGCTATAAAAACATCAAGTGATCAAAACTTTTCAAAATGCCACTAAAACACCTAGGAATAAAGAACAAACAAATAATGATGTGTCCAAGGTTTTCTTACCCTACATACAAGGGACAACAGACAAGGTTGCTAGGATTTTAAAGAAGAAAAACATTGGGGCAACTTTCAAACCCTTAAACACCATTAGGAATTCCCTTAGATCAATCAAAGACTATGTTGATCTCATCGAGCAAAAAGGTGTCTGTATGATCCGATGCTCGTGTGGTAAACAATACATAGGAGAAACAGGTAGTTCCTTTAAAATTAGGATTCAAGAACATGTCGCTGACATCAAACATAATTGCACTCATCCCTCATCTCTGGCAGAACATTCAGATAAAACTAAACATCACATTTGTATTGAAAATGCCAAAATTCTTGCCAAGATAGATCACTATCACAATAGGAAATTCAGAGAAGCAATCAAAATTGAAAAACAACCTAACAATCTAAACAGAGATGATGGATGGAAAATTAGTCAAAATTGGATCCCAACACTAACCAATATGAATAATTCAAGATATTAATTTACAAAAAAAAAATTGTAAGTCTTATATTTTTTTATTTCATTTTAATAAGTCAACTCTTAATAAATAATTAATAAACAAAAAAATATATTTTTTCCTAATTTCATATGTCGGCTCTTTATAAACAACTTTTCAAGTATTTATTTACAATTGTTATATCATTTTTCCTTCATATCTCATTAAAATTTTCTTGATGATGGACCAGACTGGTTTGGTTCGAAACTTCGAAAAATCAAAAACCTATGTGATGAATCTGAAAGAACTTTCAGATCAAAACAATGGTCACAAAAGTCTTAGAACATAAATACTGACCCTGTACGGACATGATACAACTGATAAAATATGACAATTTGAGCGGATGTGTTTGCAAGTAATGAGAAGGAAATCTGATTTAACTTTTCTGAAAATATGTAGGGATGTCGATGCTACGCCTGATTTTACCATAATCAATCATAGACTACGCAATAAGAAAAGCGACTGTATTTTTCACAAGGCCATCATTTCATTACTCCAAAATGAAATTCAGAAAGCAAGGTTTAAATTAGACATTTTGTCACACAAACTTCTCGTTCTTTACACTACTGTGGAGAATATTATCGAACCATCTCTCTGGGCACGAATAGATGCCTGCTCCTCCCTAAAAACCGTGAAATTTGAAGAAATCACTATAAACAAACAACGCAAAAAATTCACCCGTCTAGAAAATGCACAGAAACAGGTACGTGTGAATAGTATGCATGGATTGCCTCCTCATCCTGAACAAAACAGACACTCTATGCCTATGCTCCATGATCCCAAGCCTTCACAACTACAAAACATGAATAATCCTTCTATCAACGTAATAAACACTGCCCAAAAGAAAAGTTTAAATAATATTATAAATAGTTTCATGATATATAATAACAACATTAATATTGAAAATAATAATAACTATAATCCCCAGAAATCCCCAAGCAACGATAACACTAACTACAATGATTACATGCATATAAACAAACGAAACATTTATGGCACGTGTTTAGGCAATTTTGATAACAATCGACGTAGTGACAGCCACATTGACCAAAATTGTCCCCATGCAAACTCAGATAATAATTGTAATACCCCAACATAAATAATAACCCTCACACCTCCATTACTCAGCAAATAATTCAGAATTCGAACTACAATGATAATAACCACACACTTACATGCGATTTTGATAACAACCAAATAGTTTTGACACACCGATAGGAAATTTTGATAAATAACGCAACAATGATAGCTACATCAGTATTGATCATAGCCATTGTAACCTTCCCATTAAACCTAATAATAACACCTTCCGTAGAAGTAATATTGAACCTAGTTCCGTTATTAGCATTAATCCCCTCACCTCCATTATACAAATAACCAATCCTGATATCACAAATACTAGGAATAATATTAACAACATGCATATAATGAATAATATAATGATAATAATATTAAAGTAATAATCCTACCAAACACCGACACGATCTGCAATAATACCGTGAGCCCATCCCATCGATGAAAACACTACTAGGTTACTAGAAAATGGTCTTAACTTTGGCATTGTCCCTTGAAAAATTCCTATTGAAGATATCTTATGTGGCATCAAAAATAGTATTAAAAACCTCTCAGATAATGCTACAGAAGAAATCAGACAAGACTACTTAGTAATTCTCAGTAGAGTAAAACCACCAAAGAGCAATATCACTAAAGAAGAAATTTTGGCTCTAAAATCCCTAAACAATAACAAGAATTTAGTAGTTCTAAAAGCAGACAAAGGTGGGGATGTTGTCGTTATGAATAAGGATAACTACATAGAAAAAATGTTGCATCACTTGAATAACAATGGAAGTTATAAAAAACTTAATAAAAACCCCCTAAATAAGATTGCAAGGGAAGTCTCCATTGCCATTAAATTAAGCAACATAAAAGATGATGATAAAAAGAAATCTCTTGTTAGCTTCCCTTCCACCCCTAGGATATATGGATTTCCTAAGATTCATAAGGAAGGGTCCCCTCTTAGACCTATCGTCAACACAATAGGCAACCCTACTTATCAACTTGCAAAATATTTGGCTCATAAACTCGAACCCCTAGTCGACAACACTAGCTCCTTTGTTAAACATTCCTCTTTGATTGTAAACAAGATCAAAAACATTAAATTGGACAAATATGACACCCTTGTATGCTTTGATGTTGTTTCTCTCTTCACTAAAATTCCCATTGACAGAGCAATGAAAGTTATCAAGAACATCACTGACCTAGGTACTGCTAACTTAGTTGAGCATTGTTTGAATTCCACTTTCTTTAGCTTCCAAGGTGACATTTATGAACAAACCTGTGAGGTTTCTATGGGATCCCCCCTCTCTCCCATCATAGCCAATTTATTCATGGAGGATTTGGAAAACAATTCCCTTATCTCCTCACCCTTCAAACCTAAATACTGGAATCGGTTTGTTGATGATACCTTTGTCATTTGGCCCCATGGTTGTGATAAATTATATGAATTTGTGACTCACCTTAATAAACAATCCGATCACATCAAATTCACTATGGAGGTTGAAAATAATGGTAGTGTACCTTTTCTAGATGTCAGGGTCAGAAAAAGACCTGATGGATCCTTATCCCACCAAGTTTATAGGAAGAAAACTCACACCAAACAATATCTTCATGCCAATTCCCATCATCACCCCTCCCAAAAACTAGGTGTTCTCAACACCTTAGCCATTAGATCCTTTAGAATGTCTGATGACGAACACCTTGACAAAGAGAAAAATCACATCCTCAATGTTTTTAAAGATAATGGCTATAAAAAACATCAGGTGATGAAAGCTTTTCAAAATGCCACTAGAACACCTAGGAATAAAGAACAAACAAATAATGATGTGCCCAAGGTTTTCTTACCCTACATACAAGGGACAACAGACAAGCTTGCTAGGATTTTAAAGAAGAAAAACATTGGGGCCACTTTCAAACCCTTAAACGCCATTATGAATTCCCTTAGGTCAGTCATAGACTATGTTGATCCCATCGAGAAAAATGGTGTCTATATGATCCCATGCTCGTGTGGTAAACAATACATAGGAGAAACAATTCGTTCCTTTAAAATTAGGATTCAAGAACATGTCGTTGACATCAAACACAATTGCACTCGTCCCTCAACTCTGGCAGAACATTCAGATAAAACTAAACATCACATTTGTATTGAAGACGCCAAAATTCTTTCCAAGATAGATCACTATCACAATAGGAAATTCAAAGAAGCAATCAAAACTAAAAAACAACCTAACAATCTAAACAGAGATGATGGATGGAAAATTAGTCAAAATTGGATCCCAACACTAACCAATATGAATAATTCAAGATATTAATTTATAAAAAATATTTGTAAGTCTTATATTTTTTGATTTCATTTTAATAAGTCGACTCTTAGTAAATAATTAATAAACAAACAAATATAATTTTTCCTGATTTCATATGTCGGCTCTTCATAAACAACTTTTCAAGTATTTATTTACACATGTTATATCTTTTTTCCTTCACATATCATTATAATTTTCCTGATGATGGACCACACTGGTTTGGTTCGGAACATCAAAAAATCAAAAACCTATGCGATGAATCTGAAAGAACTTTCTGAATAAAACAATGGTCACAAAAGTCTTAGAACAGATATACTGACCCTGTACAGACAGGATATAGCTGATAAAATCCGATAATTTGAGCAGATGTGTTTGCAAGTAATGAGAAGGAAATCTAATTTAAATTTTCTGAAAAGATGTAGGGATGTCGATGTTATGCCTATTTTTACCATAATCAATCATAGACTTCGCAATAAGAAAAACGACTATATTTTTCACAAGGACAACATTTCATTACTCCAGAATGGAATTAAAAAAGCAACGTTTAAATTAGACATTTTGTCACGCAAACTTCTCATTCTTCACACTACTCTAGCAAATATTATCCAACCATCTCTCTGGGCATGAATAGATGCCTGCTCCTCCATAAAAACCGTGAAATTTGAAAAAATCACTGTAAACAAACAACGGAACAAATTCACCCCTCTAGAAAATGCGCAGAAACAAGTACGTATGAATAGTATGCACGGATTGCCTCCTCACCCTGAACAAAACAGACACTCTATGCCTACGCTCCATTATCCAAAGCCTTCACAACAACAAAACATTAATAATCCTTCTATCAACGTAATAAACACTGCCCAAAAGAACAGTTTAAATAATATTATAAATAGTTGGATGATATATAATAACAACATTAATGTTGAAAATAACAATAACTATAATCCCCAGAAATCTCCAAGGAACGATAAGAGTAACTACAACGATTACATGCATATAAACAAACGAAACATTTATGGCACGTGTTCAGGCAATTTTGATAACAATCGTCCTAGTGACAGCCACATTGACCAAAACTATCCCCACGCAAACTCAGATAATAATTGTAATACCCACGCCATAAATAATAACCCTCACACCTCCATTACTAAGAAAATAATTCACGATTCGAACTACAATGATAACAACCACACACTTACATGCGATTTTGATAACAAACCAAGTAGTTTTGACACACCTATGGGAAATATTGATAAATAATGCAACAATGATAGCTACATCAGTCTTGATCACAGCCATTGTAACCTTCCCATTAAACCTAATAATAACACCTGTCGTAGAAGTAATATGGAACCCAGTTCCATTATTAGCATTAATCCCCTCACCTCCATTATACAAATAACCAATCCTGATATCACAAATACTAGGAATAATATTAACAATGCGCATATAATGATTAATGTAAAAAACCACAGCGGTGGAAGCCAATGTAATAATGAAGCAAATAGTAATGATAATAATCTTAAAGTAATAAGTCTACCCAACACCGACACGATCTGCAATAATACCGTGAACCCAAATCTCATCCTTAATATCTCCAATAATGATAGTAAACAAGTTAATAACTTTGAACGTAAGACTAACTAGGTCAAAACCATTGTACCCAAAAATTTAGTTATAAACTTATCAACCCATCCCATCGATGAAAACACTACTAGGTTACTAGAAAAAGGTCTTAACTTTCCCATTGCCCCTCACAAAATTCCTACTGAAGATATCTTATGCAGCATTGAAAACAATATTAAAAACCTCTCAGATAATGCTAAAGAATAAATCACACAAGACTGCTCAGTAATTCTCTGTAGAGTAAAACAACCAAAGAGCAATATCACTAAAGAAGAATTTTTGGCTCTAAAATACCTAAACAATAAAAATAATTTAGTAGTTCTAAAAGAAGACAAAGGTGGGGATTTTGTCATTATGAATAAGGATAACTACATAGAAAAAATGTTGGATCACCTGAATAACAGTCGAAGTTATAAAAAACTTAATAAAAATCCCCTAAATAAGATTGCAAGGGAAGTCTCCAACGCCATTAAATTAAGAAACATAAAAGATGATGATAAAAAGAAATTGCTTGTTAGCTGCCCTTCCACCCCTAGGATATGTGGACTTCCTAAGATTCATAAGGAAGGGGCCCCTCTTAGACCTATCGTCAACACAATAGGCAGCCCTACTTATCAACTTGCAAAATATTTGGCTCATAAACTCAAACCCCTAGTCAACAACACTAGCTCCTTTGTTAAAGATTCCTCTTTCTTTGTAAACAAGATCGAAAACACTAAATTGGACAAACATGACACCCTCGTAAGATTTGTTCTGGTTTCTCTCTTCACTAAAATTCCCATTGACGGAGCAATGAAAGTTATCAAGAACATCACTGACCTAGGTACTACTAACTTAGTTGAGATTTGTTTGAATTCCACTTTCTTTAGCTTCCAAGGTGATGCTTATGAACAAACCTATGGGGTTGCTATGGCATCTCCCCTCTCTCCCATCATAACCAATTTATTGATGGAGGATTTGGAAAACAATGCCCTTATCTCCTCACCCTTCAAACCTAAATACTGGAATATTTTTGTTGATGATACCTTTGTCATTTGGCCCCATGGTTGTGATAAATTATATGAATTCGTTACTCACCTTAATAAACAATCCGATCACATCAAATTCACTATGGAGGTTGAAAATAATGGTAGTCTACCTTTTCTAGATGTCAGGGTCAGAAAAAGACCTGATGGATCCTTATCCCACCAAGTTTATAGGAAGAAAAATCACACCGAACAATATCTTCATGCCAATTCCCATCATCACCCCTCCCAAAAACTAGGTGTTCTCAACACCTTAGCCACTAGAGCCTTCAAAATTTCTGATGATGAACACCTTGAGGAAGAGAAAAATCACCTCCTCAATGTTTTTAAATATAATGGCTATAAAATACATCAGGTGATGAAAGATTTTCAAAATGCCACTAAAACACCTAGCAATAAAGAACAAACAAATAATGATGTGTCCAAGGTTTTCTTACCCTACATACAAGGGACAACAGAGAAGCTTGCTAGGATTTTAAGGAAGAAAAACATTGGGGCAACTTTCAAACCCTTAAACACCATTAGGAATTTCCTTAGGTCAATCAAAGACTATGTTGATCCCATCGAGAAAAAAGGTGTCGATATGATCCCATGCTCGTGTGGTAAATAATAAATAGGAGAAACAGGTCGTTCCTTTAAAATTAGGATTCAAGAACATGCCGCTGACATCAAACACAATCACACTCGTCCCTTAGCTCTGGTAGAACATTTAGATAAAACTAAACATCACATTTGTATTGAAGACGCCAAAATTCTTGCCAACATAGATCACTATCACAATAGGAAATTCAGAGAAGCAATCAAAATTGAAAAACAACCTAACAATCTAAACAGAGATGATGGATTGAAAATTAGTCAAAATTGGATCCCAACACTAACCAATATGAATAATTCAAGATATTAATTTATAAAAAAAAAATTGTAAGTCCTATATTTTTTTATTTCATTGTAATAAGTCGACTCTTAATAAATAATTAATAAACAAACAATTATAATTAATAAACAAACAAATACAAATTTTTCTGATTTCATATGTCGACTCTTCATAAACAACTTTTCAAGTATTTATTTACACTTGTTATATATTTTTTCCTTCATATCTCAATATAATTTTTCTGATGATGGACCACACTGGTTTGGTCAGAAACTTCGAAAAATAAAAAACCTATGCGATGAATCCGAAAGAACTTTCTGATCAAAACAATGGTTGCAAAAGTCTTAGAACAGAAATACTGACCCTGTACGGACAGGATACAGCTGATAAAATCTGACAATTTGAGCAGATGTGTTTGTGAGTAATGAGAAGGAAATCTGATTTAACTTTTCTAAAAAGATGTAGGGATGTCGATGTTACCCCTATTTTTACCATAATCAATCATAGAATTCACAATAAGAAAAATGATTGTATTTTTCACAAGGCCAACATTTCATTACTCCATAATGAAATTCAGAAAGCAAGGTTTAAATTAGACATTTTGTCACGCAAACTTCTCGTTCTTCACACTACTCTGGCATATATCATCCAACCATCTCTCTGGGCATGAATAGATGGCTTCTCCTCCCTAAAAACCACGAAATTTGAAGAAATCACTGTAAACAAACACTGCAACAAATTCACCCATCTAGAAAACGCACAGAAACATGTACGTATGAATAGTATGTAGGGATTGCCTCCTCACCCTAAACAAAATGGACACTCTATGCCTATGCTCCATGATCACAAGCCTTCAAAACTACAAAACATTAATAATCCTTCTATCAGCGTAATAAACACTACCCAAAAGAACAGTTTAAATAATATTATAAATAGTTGGATGATATATAATAACAACATTAATATTGAAAATAATAATAACTATAATCCCCAGAAATCCCCAAGCAACGATAACACTAACTACAATGATTACATGCGTATAAAAAAATGAAACATTTCTGGCGTGTGTTCAGGAAACTTTGATAACAATCGCCGTAGTGATAGCCACATTGACCAAAACTATCCCCACGCAAACTCAAATAATAATTGTAATACCCACGCCACAAATAATAACCCTCACACCTCCATTACTCAGCAAATAATTTAGAATTCAAACTACAATGATAATAACCACACACTTACACGCAATTTTGATAACAAACCAAACAGTTTGGACACGCTGATAGGAAATTTTGATAAATAACGCAGCAATGATAGCTACAACAGTCTTGATCACAGCCGTTGTAACCTTCCAATTAATCCTAATAATAACACCTGTCGTAGAAGTAATATTGAACCCAGTTCCATTATTAGCATTAATCTCCTCACCTCCATTATACAAATAACCAATCCTGATATCACAAATACTAGGAATAATTTTAACAACGCGCATATAATGAATAATGTAAACAACCACAACGGTGAAAGCCAATGTAATAATGAAGCAAATAGTAATGATAATAATATTAAAGTAATAAGTCTACCCAACACCAAAACGATCTGCAATAATACCGTGAACCCAAATCTCATCCTTAATATCTCCAATAAAAATAGTAAATAAGTTAATAACTTTGAACGTAAGACTAACAAGGTCAAAACCATTGTACCCAAAAATTTAGTTATAAACTTATCAACCCATCCCATCGATGAAAACACTACTAGGTTACTAGAAAAAGGTCTTAACTTTGCCATTGCCCCTTGCAAAATTTCTATTGAAGATATCTTATGCAACATTGAAAATAGTATTAAAAACCTCTCAGATAATGCTAAAGAAAAAATCAAACAAGACTGCTCAGTAATTCTCCATAGAGTAAAACCACCAAAGAGCAATATCACTACAGAAGAATTTTTGGCTCTAAAATCCCTAAGCAATAACAATAATTTAGTAGTTCTAAAAGAAAACAAAGGTGGGGTTGTTTTCATTATGAATAAGGATAACTACATAGAAAAAATGTTGGATCACCTGAATAACAGTGGAATTTATAAAAAACGTAATAAAAACCCCCTAAATAAGATTGCAAGGGAAGTCTCCAATGCCATTAAATTAAGAAACATAAAAGATGATGATAAAAAGAAATTGCTTGTTAGCTGCCCTTCCACCCCTAGGATATATGGACTTCCTAAGATTCATAAGGATGGGTCCCCTCTTAGACCTATCATCAACACAATATGCAGCCCTACTTATCAACTTGCAAAATATTTGGCTCATAAAATCAAACCCCTAGTCGACAACACTACCTCCTTTGTTAAAGATTCCTCTTTCTTTGTAAACAAGATCAAAAACATTAAATTGGACAAATATGACACCCTTGTAAGCTTTGATGTTGTTTCTCTCTTCACTAAAATTCCCATTGACGGAGAAATGAAAGTTATCAAGAACATCACTGACCTAGGTACTGCTAACTTAGTTGAGCTTTGTTTGAATTCCACTTTATTTAGCTTCCAAGGTGATGTTTATGAACAAACCTGTGGGGTTGCTATGGGATCCCCCCTCTCTCCCATCATAGCCAATTTATTCATGGAGGATTTGGAAAACAATTCCCTTATCTCCTCATCCTTCAAACCTAAATACTGGAATAGGTTTGTTGATGATACCTTTGTCATTTGGCCCCATGGTTGTGATAAATTATATGAATTTGTGACTCACCTTAATAAACAATCCAATCACATCAAATTCACTATGGAGGTTGAAAATAATGGTATTCTACCTTTTCTAGATGTCAGGGTCACAAAAATACCTGATGGATCCTTATCCCACCAATTTTGTAGGAAGAAAACTCACACCGAACAATATCTTCATGCCAATTCCCATCATCACCCCTCCCAAAAACTAGGTGTTCTCAACACCTTAGCCACTAGAGCCTTTAGAATTTCTGATGATGAACACCTTGATGAAGAGAAAAATCACCTCTTCAATGTTTTTAAAGATAATGGCCATAAAAAACATCAGGTGATGAAATCTTTTCAAAATGCCACTAAAACACCTAGGAATAAAGAACAAAAAAATAATGATGTGTCCAAGGTTTTCTTACCCTACATACAAGGGACAACAAAAAATCTTGCTAGAATTTTAAAGAAGAAAAACACTCTGGCAACTTTAAAACCCTTAAACACCATTAGGAATTCCCTTAGTTTAGTCAAAGACTATGTTGATACCATCAAACAAAAAGGTGTCTATATGATCCCATGCTCGTGTGGTAAACAATACATGGGAGAAATAGGTTGTTCCTTTAAAATAAGGATTCAAGAACATGCCGTTGACATCAATCACAATCGCACTTGTCCCTCAGCTCTGGAAGAACATTCAGATAAAACTAAACATCACATTTGTATTGAAGAGGCCAAAATTCTTGCCAGGATTGATCACTATCACAATAGGAAATTCAAAGAAGCAATCGAAATTGAAAAACAACCTAACAATCTAAACAGAGATGATGGATGGAAAATTAGTCAAAATTGGATCCCAACACTAACCAATATGAATAATTCAAGATATTAATTTATAAAAAATATTTGTAAGTCTTATATTTTTTTATTTCATTTTAATAAGTCGACTCTTAATAAAAAATTAATAAACAAACAAATATAATTAATAAACAAACAAATATAATTTGTCCTGATTTCATATGTCGGCTCTTCATAAACAACTTTTCAAGTATTTATTTACCCTTGTTATATCTTTTTTCCTTCATATCTCATTATAATTTTCCTGATGATGGACCACACTGGTTTGGTCCGAAATGTCGAAAAATCAAAAACCTATGCGATGAATCCGAAAGAACTTTCTGATCAAAACAATGGTCACAAAAGTCTTAGAACAGAAATACTGACCCTGTACGGACAGGATACAGCTAATAAAATCCGACAATTTCAGCGGATGCGTTTGCAAGTATTGAGAAGGAAATATGATTTAACTTTTCTAAAAAGATGTAGGGATGTCGATGTTATGCCTATTTTTACCATAATCAATCATAGACTTCGCAATAAGAAAAACGACTGTATTTTTCACAAGGCCAACATTTCATTACTCCGGAATGAAATTCAGAAAGAAAGGTTTAAATTAGACATTTTGTCATGCAAACTTCTTGTTCTTCACACTACTCTGGAAAATATTATCCAACCATCTCTCTGGGTACGAATAGATGCCTGCTCCTCGCTAAAAACCACGAAATTTGAAGAAATCACTCTAAACAAACAACGCAGCAAATTCACCTATCTAGAAAACACGCAGAAACAGGTACATATGAAGAGTATCCACGGATTGCCTCCTCACCCTGAACAAAATGGACACTCTATGCCTACGCTCCGTGATACCAAGCCTTCACAACTACAAAACATTAATAATCCTTCTATCAATGTAATAAACACTGCCCAAAAGAACAGTTTAAATAATATTATAAATAGTTTGCTGATATATAATAACAACATTAATATTGAAAATAATAATAACTATAATCCCCAAAAATCCCCAAGGAACGATAACACTAACTATAATGATTACATGCGTATAAACAAATGAAACATTTATGGCACGTGTTGAGGCAATTTTGATAACAATCGTCGTAGTGAAAACCACATTGACCAAAACTGTCTCCACACAAACTCAGATAATAATTGTCATACCCACGCCATAAATAATACCCCTCACATCTCCATTACTCAGCAAATAATTTAGAATTCGATCTACAATGATAATAACCACACACTTACACACGATTTTGATATCAAACCAAACAATTTTTACACACCAATAACAAATTTTGATAAATAACGCAACAATGATAACTACATCAGTCTTGATCATAGTCGTTTTAACCTTCCCATTAAACCTAATAATAACACCTGTCGTAGAAGTAATATTGAACCCAGTTCCGTTATTAGCATTAATTCCCTCACCTCCATTATACAAATAACCAATCCTGATATCACAAATACTAGGAATAATATTAACAATGCGCATAAAATGAATAATGTAAACAACCACAGTGGTGAAAGCCAATGTAATAACGAACTAAATAGTAATGATAATATTAAAGTAATAAGTCTACCCAAAGCCAACACGATCTGCAATAATACCGTGAACCCAAATCTCATCTTTAATATCTCCAATAACGATAGTAAACAAGTTAATAACTTATAACGTAAGACTAACTAGGTCAAAACCATTGTACCCAAAAATTTAGTTATAAACTTATCAACCCATCCCATCGATGAAAACACTACTAGGTTACTAGAAAAAGGTCTTAACTTTCCCATTACCCCTCTCAAAATTCCTATTGAAGATATCTTATGAAGCATTGAAAATAGTATTAAAAACCTGTCAGATAATACTAAAGAAGAAATCAAACAAGACTGCTCAGTAATTTTCGGTAGAGTAAAACCACCAAAGAGCAATATCACTAAAGAAGAATTTTTNTAACTAGGTCAAAACCATTGTACCCAAAAATTTAGTTATAAACTTATCAACCCATCCCATCGATGAAAACACTACTAGGTTACTAGAAAAAGGTCTTAACTTTCCCATTACCCCTCTCAAAATTCCTATTGAAGATATCTTATGAAGCATTGAAAATAGTATTAAAAACCTATCAGATAATACTAAAGAAGAAATCAAACAAGACTGCTCAGTAATTTTCGGTAGAGTAAAACCACCAAAGAGCAATATCACTAAAGAAGAATTTTTGGCTCTAAAATCCCTAAACAATAACAAGAATTTAGTAGTTCTAAAAGAAGACAAATGTGGGGTTGTTGTCATTATGAATAAGGATAACTACATAGAAAAAATGTTGGATCACCTGAATAACAGTGGAAGTTATAAAAAACTTAATAAAACTCCCCTAAATAAGATTGCAAGGGAAGTTTCCAACGCCATTAAATTAAGCAACATAAAGGATGATGACAAAAAGAAATTGCTTGTTAGTTGCCCTTCCACCCCTAGGATATATGGACTTCCTAAGATTCATAAGGAAGGGGCCCCTCTTAGACCTATCGTCAACACAATAGGCAGCCCTACTTATCAACCTGCAAAATATTTGACTCATAAACTCAAACCCCTAGTCAGCAACACTACCTCCTTTGTTAAAGATTCCTCTATCTTTGTAAACAAGATCAAAAACATTAAATTGGACAAAGATGACACCCTCGTAAGCTTTGATGTTTCTTCTCTCTTCACTAAAATTCCCATTGACGGAGCAATGAAACTTATCAAGAACATCACTATTATTGGATAAATCGGTAGGTGCAGACACTAACAGATCTCCCTAGATCCACCTGGATCTAGAACAAAGCAAGACATGACATGACTCTTTCCCTAGATTTTAACCATTGAATTAACTAGGAGGCAAGAACAAATAACATACCTTATTATCGCTTCCTATGGTATTCGTTGCTCCTGCTTCGCTCCAGTGCTCTCGTGCAACCAAGACCAAAACAACACAAACCAACCAAAGTGAAGATAGCACAATCTATTCAACAATCAATCTATGTATATGATCAAGGAATTATACAATAAAGTGGAAATAGCTTTATGGGAAAGGGACATGCCACTGCATCATATTAATGAAAAGTAAATATTACAACCTGAGCCTTGATGTTGTAAACTTCCTTTCGATGGCTCCTGGCTCCGACACACACACTAGCTCAATCCTTGCATGAAGAAGATAAAAACCTCCTGATAGACTTGCTGGAGTCTCCAAGCTGTTGTTCAAGCTTCAGTCCTTCACACAATTCTTTCACCAATTCTCCAATGAATCTTGCTTAACCTTTTCCATGAGAATTCCCTCAATATATAGGAAAGAATGAATTAGTTACTTGGATAAGAATGATCCCAAAATATCAGGGAATCTAGTACTAAGATAACCATTCGAATGCCAACCCATCCTTCTAGAATATTCCCTTCTAGAAGCATCGAGAATTCATCTTTTTTCATGCTTTAGGAAGATTTCGCACCCTAGTTGTTGAACATAGTGCGAGAAGTTTGCACCCTGGCTTAAGGCAGCATGTGAGAATGGGTCATTCTCGTAGCCAAATATACTAGTAGCCTGCGAACCCTCTTCAAAAATGAGTTTTCTGGGAAGAGATGAAAGTAACTTTTCTCAGGAGAAAGTTCTTATGAAGAGCCTGAGTACACCATCATCAATACGTCATCATGACGACCAAAATCATGGGTAACAGAATGCCCCCCAAAGTATGAGGTTGGAACCAGTGACAGCCAAAAGACTTTGTAATGTGCATGTGTGTGTCAGAAACCAGGAGCACATCTAATCGAAAACATGCGAATAACCAAGCATCTACAGAATATCATATATACCAATTCTAAGGTAGGAATTCCCATACTCAGATCATAGATTGATGACAATTGTAGACCTGGGTCATGGCCACCAATCATACAATGTGGATCCATGCCGTCAAAATATAACATAGCCACCAGGAATACACTGTGGATCTATGCGAAAATTCAAATTGAGACGACATAGCCACGAGACATACATAGTGGATCTATTTGTTGCAGATTATACATACTCCATCACAACCTAGACAAAAAGATGATATCCAGGGTCTTCAATCTCATCACCCAAAGTACGAATCTAACCATGTGATTACATGCGTTGAATTCGAACATGGCAGAAACCACTTGATTACCGGTCATTGATGAAACCGTTAATAAGTGCGAGGGAAATCACCATTGATGTCAATGACTCCCAAGGTACCCTAGTACAATCCATCAAGTGTGACTGAATGAGTTGAAGTCAAAAATCTGATGGAATCTTTCGATCAGGGGTCAATGATGTAAACCCATTGTCGAAAGCGAGGAAACCTGCCATTGAGGCATGCAATCTCCAAGGTACCAAAGAATTTCTAAGTCTTGATTCTGGATAATGAGCTGAAGTCGACGGAACAAAAATCATCACAGGAGGGCCTTGATGTATCCCCCATCAATGAAATGAAATGAGTAATAGATTTTGAAGGTGAAACAGAGTATGACGTGAATTAGACCGGACACAGGGAAGGCCGACATAGAGAGAATGGACAACTGCAAATGGCCAACTCAATAGAGGTTTCAGATGTACTTCTCTTGAACATATGAATGACACGACCAATGATTTGGCAGCATTGACTCAAAGACGACACAGGGAATGACCTTGTAGCAAATCGAATGAGAGGCAAATGGATTTCCCAAATGGGCTTCAAATGATGAATAGGGGGTGTCATGTTCAAGAGTGACACTTACTGTCAATCAATATGAAGATGGAGACATATCCCTTTCCCAAATTTTCCCCCACCATTTCTGGCGAGTACCTCTTTATTTTTACGCAAGCTTGAGGAGGATAACATATGCTTTTTGATGTAAGCTCATCCTTCGGACGACTCCCTCAGAGTATTTTTAACAAACCCTAAGAAGGAGTGGTTCAGTCCCATTATGGGTCTGTCAATGTTTGTTTAACGAGTCCATAGATAGAAAACTCGAAGGTTTTTCATGATTATAGAGTTTGGAAAAACACTTAAAAGAGAACTCTCTTAGTTCCTTTTTCATAAAATAGTCTGGATGAGACCAAAAAAGAGATAAATTATCGCTCACCAGACGCTTACTTCAAATACTTTATCGAGCGTGAAAATAGCAAGGTCGCTCGGCGATATTTTAATGTTTAGAGAGTCTGAAAAGAGCTTAAAGAGGAATCTAGGGGGGTTCCTTTTTCGTATAACCTTGTTGAGCCCGAAAAAGTGATAAAATTATGCTCGATCGCGTTCTCATGTATTTTCGAGCGCAAGAATGGACAAAAACCACGCTCGAGGTTTTATACAAAAACCATAAAAAACAATCAAAAACACATGACGACAGAGAAAATATATGTCCGCATCCCTGTATTTGACCATCAAAGTTGTTATGCCTACAAAAGTTACACTCAACAGGCATTAGGGCTTAGGGTTTAATCGACAAATAATCATAAAAAATTAAATGACATAGTAAAAGTAAATAAAAAGGAGTAAATACTCTTTTTACCACATCATTTTACCTTTCCACTATTCGAGCTCCAAAAAACCCTCTTTTACCCTCAAAGTTCGGCATTAGATTGTGGGAGCTATGAGCGTTCCTTCAGCGAGCCGTCAGTGACAGTAAGGTAGGCTCTTTGTCCTTAACATTTTCATGGTTTAATTTTACAGCTTTAATGGTTAAATTTTTATTTTTGGGTTGATTCTACAAGCCCTACTTGCGCGCTTCCATTCTCGCAGGAAGGCTATATGGGACCTGTGAGAATGGGTGATTCTCACAGGTGACCCATGAACAACCTGTGAGGTTCTCACACTGTGCACATAGGGCACCTACGAGAACTACAAAGCTCAATTTTTTTTTTTAAATTTACCCAATGAACAAGAACCAAATCATGAAAAAAGTTGCTAACCTTCTTTTTGGGTTCCTTATGCAGATAATTGGCTATCAAAATGGTGCTTGAATGGTGTGAAAGGGAGCACGAAGAAGATAATGCAATGGCCGAAAATCATCCACCTACTATTGCTACTTTGAGAGATTGTGGACTCCTGAAGTACTTTTGCATCTCGGGCATGAGGGCCCAAGTCAGGTTGTTAGAGTACCTGGTACGTATGTGGGACCCTGATCAGCAGGTATTTCATGTGGGGGTCCACACACTATCTTTAGACATTGAGAACATTTACTTTTTGACTGGATTGTCCCAGCGTGGGTACTATGTGAGCCTGACTGGTAGTAGAGGTGGTGGGCTACAGATGAGTGAGTACTGTCGTTTACATTGCGTTCCTGAGGATGAGAGAAAGAAAGGAAAAGTAGCTACCTGGTGGGTACGAGACTTGACCCTCCATACTATCCTATTCACCATAGCTCGGATGGCTGGGAGTTCTGCTCCTCACATGGCGTTACAGAGTTACTTCCAGTATTCTATTGAGTGTACTGAGCCTCAGGTGTTCAACTGGGCAGATGTTGTGCTTCGCAGTATAAAAAAGCAGTTGACCAAATGCAGACGAGGTGACCTGAAGCAATTCGAATACAGATCTTTGTTGGTGTCCTTCTTCCTTGAGAGGGTTCCCTCACTGAGACTGTAGGTTGAGTGGAATATACGGGGTCCCAGGGATCCAAGGATGCTGAGATGGTGTCGGCTCATGGCCCAACACGTAGCAGGACCGATCATCAAGTATGATGATACTTTCTTTGACTGGCTTCAACCACATATGTTGATGGTTGATGACTATTCTTATGCCGGGTTGGATTTCTGAGGAGATCCGGACTTAATACTACCAGAGGATGCTCAGTGGGGGGACCTTGGTAAGAAGTACACACATTTTTCTATTTTTAAATGTTTTGTGAATTTTTATCATATTCAAATGTTTTTGTTTTATATGTTCATTCAAAGACTAATACAAAATCGTTTTTTGATAACACAGATGTTGGACCATACCGACCTCCTGGTACTTCTCCCATTCAGTGGTGAGGAGAGGTAGCAGCAGCGCCACAATATGTCGAGGATTATCAGGTGGTGGAACAAAATCTAGAGGGCCTAACCGCAGATATTCCAGACATGCCTCTGGAAGAGGTTCCAGGATGCGACCAACATCATAATGTAGGAGTATCAACATCTATGAGTCGACTACTCCGTAGGGTTTCTCGGGAAGTCATGTGTTACTGTGAACGTCATCCATGATGTCACTTTGTAGAAGCTATGAGCTTCAAATTTTGATATTTTGGTCTTCGAACAAAACTTTTTGTAAAAAGCTCTTTTGATCGTTATATATATAGATGGCTTCTATCGGTTTATCATGTGTTGTGTGAACATTGATGTGATTGATTTATAAATGATTCAAATGTCTGTCTAATATATAATTATCCAATGCATTTGTTAATGTATTTAGACATCTAGGAATATGGTGCTATTCAATGTAATCAAAATAACGCTCCAAGAGGCGAATTCGCAAATACACCGGTAACAAAGTAGGACTTCGAATAGTGTAGACATTACTTAACTGTAGTACTACTAACTGTGAATCAAGTCGCACAACCAAATGATGAATTCCGAGCGAGATAGCATCAACCAATAATTCAATAACGATGTTATACTCTGCAATGTTGTTGGTTGCACGACCGAGACACACACCTTGTAAGGAGACAAGTTCGTTTGTAGGGGTGTATATTTCCCACGCAGTGGAAGCAAGGTTCCGAGTACTACGACTAGCACCATCAGTGAAGCCAATATAGGGTAGCGAAGACTCCGACATCTGGAAATCAATCACAATGTCACATAAGGGTAGAGACCAGATAACGACAAAAGCAAGCTATAGTAACACACAAAAAGTATGATACATTAAAAATACAAGTACTTGTGCACAGATGATTTTATGCATAGTACTTCTTCAAGTACAACCCATTCATGGGTTCACTCAAAGGGATACCATCATAATCTACCAACTCATAAGCTCCTTTTTCAAAAACTCATCGAACGATATAAGGACCTCGCCACATGGGTTCGAATTTCCCAGCTCCTAACATATCTCGATCTTGTTCATAAAGAAGAACAAGATCACCTTCGAAGAAAACGTGAGGCTTGACATGCTTATCATATTGGGCCTTAACACATTTTTTCTGAGCTTCTATGACTAGGGTGGCATCACGTCGAGTTTCGTCTAATCACATAAGATACAATAAACGTTCTTCCTCAACAGAAGTGTTGGGTAAGAGTTCAACAACTAGTTTTAAAGACGGTATCTCACATTTGATAGGGAGAATGGCTTCCACACCATAGACTAACCGAAAAGGTGTAAACCTAGTAGCGGACTTGACGGATGTCTGGTATGCCCACAATGCCAAAAACAACATTGTGTACCAACTTGTTTTATGAATCCCTATCATAGGTCGAAGCATAGTTATGAGAACTTTGTTGATTGCTTCGACCTAGCCATTGGCTTGTGGATAATAGGGTGTTGATTTATCATGGCGAAGACCCAACTTCTCAGTAAGTTCAAACATTATAAAATTCCTAAAGTG
>JASDQU010503378.1:67629-84442 GCA_032191745.1 Picea mariana | reverse complement strand
ATCGTTGTTTTCTATATCACACCCTGTTCACGGAAGACTGTCAAAATTTCAAATGTTTTAAAACAGAGAAGACCCCCGAAGTGCTTTCAACAGCGCAGAACCTCGGCTCGACCAGCAGTTACAGGGGTTACAAATTGTCAGGATTTTCAAGTTATAAGAATGGTGAGGAAGCGCAGCGGGGCTCTACTCAAGAGAGAGCTGGATAACCTGTCCTTTTTATAGACACACCCGGAAGTTCAAAGACATTTTTCAAAAAAAGGGTGTATTGAATTTGTTGAAAGATTGCAAATTGGTTTCCATCAGTCTACGACAAAAGCTTTTGCCAAGACTTTCGATGGGAACAAAGCTCATTTTGGGTCCATGGAAATTAGAGTGGATGAAGCTGCTATTGCTGTAGCAACAAGCCTACCAAGAACCAGTCAGAGATGGTTTAAAACCACTGCTCCCAAAAATTTGGATTTCATGGCTTACTTGAAAGAGGGATACAAGCACAAGGTATGGAAAAAGGGTATGTTGGTTTCCTATCTAGAAGAAGAATGGCAGGAGTTGTTCAAAGGTATTCAATTGTACATTACTTCAGAGGGAAGGTATGATAAATTTATGATGTATCACATCAAACTTATGCACCATTTCAGAGGCAAGACTCCCATTAATTTACCTTTTTTCCTACATARAATTTTGACTAAGGTTTGCAAGAAKATTAAGGCTCAACCCTTGAGAATAAAAAGTACTCTGTGCCACTTCGGCCTCATAAAATTAATCATCCTGGAGGAATTGAAATAGCAGGGAAGGAGGTGGGATCATTTTTTATTCTGGGAAGGTTTTGAAACACAGACCTAGCCTGCAAATGAGCCAGGAAAAGGTTCAAAGAAACAATCCTCTCCTCAAAGCAGTTCAAGAAAAAGAAGGACCCTGCCAGGACCTCTAGAAGACAAAATTTMTGGAGTGAAACCCAACAGGTTGAAGAGAAGGTTAAACTTTGAGCAGACCACAGAGCGTCCTACAGAGCAAAGTGCATGGAATAATATATTAAACTTGCCCTATTCAGATTCAGAATCAGAGAAACAAGATCAATGCCCTGTCACTAAGAATCCTGAGAAGACAACTGAATGTGCACAAAACTATGAGGCCTTCACTCATACAGAAGAGGGAGAAACATTGAAAATCTCCAAGTCAAAGAAGTCTCAGAAGATCAAGCATTTGAAGGAGGTAATTGCTCAGCAAGAGGTTTTGGAACGGGTTATCAAAGGAAGGTATAAGAAGTTGTCTGAGAACTTCGAAAAAACTAATGTTGCATTTGAGAGATTGGCTAGGGAAAGTGTTAAAGAGAAGAAAAGAAAGAAAAAAATCACTAAAGACTACAATAGCCTGTGGTGGCTTGCTAAATGCCTTAAATGTAGATAAGAAGGTTGAAACAAAAACTAAAGCAAAAATCCCATCCAGATCTGAAGGTACTCGCTCAAGTCGTCGTTAATATGCAGGGTGAGAAATCGGAGACACACTAAGTTTTGTTGAAATCAAAATTTTGGGGTGAAAACTTGTTTTGAGAGCCATCAGGGCTTTCACTAGCACAAAGCGACATTTTATGACTCGTTAGCTGTGGAAAGTGACTACTTTCAACAGCTAACCCGCGAAAAATTAAACGAGTTAGCTGCTGAAAGCTGAAAAAGTATTTTTTGAAGCCAAGGACAAAACAATTCATTCCAAACACGTTTTGAAGGAGTTCCAGCGTATCAAGGAGATATTAGATCACATGCAAAGGGCACAGCATCAGAGGTTCGAGAGAATTTTAGCAACCACATGGAAACCATTTCCTCAAAAATCAGCCATGAGCGTTGGGGAGACCCAACTGTCAAGACAAGTGTCCTGCTATTCTTCACCACATTGCAGATACCAGGAGCTGAAGGATGTAGATGGCGAGTTTTGGAGATTGAAGACAGTTCGAGTTCTAAGTTTAGTTGTTTAAGACTTTATTTTCAAGTTGTTGAATTAGATTTGAATTTCTTTTATTAAATACAGATCCATGTTTTTAGGATCTGTAAAACTGTTTGTAAGAGGCTATAAATGCCTACTTTTGATATGAAACAAGGGTTCAAACTGGGAGACATTTTTCATGCCATTGTATAGACTCTTTTTGCAGAAATAAAGTGGAGTTTCCTTTCGTTTGCAATACCAAAATTATTCATCTTTCATTCTTTGTAATTTAATTTCAGTTTATTTTAGTTCATAAAGACTGTTACCTCTTTGTTGAACTCATAGGCTTGAAATTAGAGGATTCCTTCCTGTCTTGTATTAGGCCCTACTTTCACTAGTATTGGCAAATCAAGAATAGTTTTCTCCATACTCTCTTTCAATTATTGGATCTGGTTATTGTTTACTGAAAGCACTGTACCTTTAAATGTGTGATGAGTTGTTTCTTATACAAACCATTGAATACCCCATTGTCCCAAACACCTAAAAATCATTATTTCTAAGTTACCAAGCATCCTTAGCCTACAACCCTAAGGAGTTTATTGGAGTGATAACAAATAGGCGTCGTTGCCGGGAAGACGGAATTCAAGCTTTGCTTTCCTGGGATACGACACATAGCTGATCTTTGATGATAGACAAAGATTAGACATTTTCAGTTGGTTGTAATCATCTATCTGGCAACTCCACAAGTTCATCCTGGCTCCTAAGAGGATCAGTACTAGGGTGAATCCTCAAGAATCACTGATCACACCAGTGTCAAATCCAGAATCAATTCTCAGAAAAGGAAAGGCGATTCAAGGTCAAACTTCAAGAGCAGATCCAAAAGGTAATCCTCTTTTAAATTCTGAGAAATCTATTGCAGAAAAAGTTGAGTTCTTTTCAGAGAACACTGATGATAAAAAGGCTGTAAATACTGTAGTAGAACAAACTCTTTTTGATCAACAAGAAAATCCTAGTGATGATAAATTGATAAATTATAATTTTATTGAAAAAACTTTAGAAAGAAGCCACAGTTCTTCTTCCCTTTAGTCTTTCCACTCTCAGCAACAAGAAGGCCACTTGAATATTTATACTAGCCTCCTTGCTGTTGAACAACTCCTCCAAGAGTTATCTGCTAAGGGTGAAGAAAATTTTGCTAGGCAGCTTACAAATTTTTACAAGGCCTCTTACCAGACCTCTTTCCCTTTGGAAGACTCACCTCTTTCACATTCCTCCAGTGTTGAAGACTTGAAGAAGAAACTATCATTTTCCCCACCTCTGACAGTCATCGCTGCAGCACCACCTCCTTTGACCAAGATGCAACAAATCCTGGCTGCTAGGTATGCACCACTCATATTGCCAAACCCAGTAGCAACCATGCCAACAGAAGATTATCAGAAATATATGCCTAAATTCATAGGTGAAGGCAATGTGTCCGCTGAAGAACATATTGAGGCCTTTTATAGTTATGCAGAGAACCTTAATATTGAACAAGAAGATGTTTGGACACGAATTTTTGTCCAAAGCCTAGATGGCCATGCTAGTAAATGGTTTAAAGAACTCCTTGCTGGTTCCATTGCCGGAATCAAGCAATTGGATGAGATATTCCTGAAACATTGGGGTGACAGAAGAGATTTTGTCTACTACATCACAAAATTCAGGAACTTGAGGAAACAAAGTAATGAGTCAGTCTCTGATTTCAACAAGAGGTTTAACCGGATGTATGGCAAAATACCAGCTGAGATAAAACCATCAGATGCTTTTGCCAAGATCACATATTTTGATGCTTTTGATTCAGATTTTTGTTTACTGTTGAGAGAAAGGAGGTCACCATCATTATCCCTCATGCAAGATGTTTCCCTTGAGGTGGAATCAAACATTCTAGCCTCCCAGAAGCGGAAAGGAGAATCTGATAGGAGAAGATCGAAAAACAAAGCCTCATCTTCATCACATGCTGATCCAAAACTTGAGAAAATGGACAAAATGATAGAGTCTCTAACCTCTGAGATATCTAAACTCAAGATCGAAAATAAACAGCCTGTGAAAGGTAGAAGCACTTATGATCCTACAGGCAGAAATCCTAATCTAAATCCCAACAGTTTCAGAAGGAATAATCAACCAACTCAGATCTTGCAGAGAGAGAAGAATTTTAATGAAGATCAGAGGATTAAAGTCCCTCTTCAGAATGTTGTGATGGATGATGACAATGGAGAAGATCAAGAAGATGGAGAAGGTGTCATTCATTGTGTTGGAGAGGAGATAGGGAAGACTTATCTAACACAACAAGATTATGAGGAATCATTAATGACTGAACAGACAGAAGATGATCTTCTTGGTGATGGAATTTTCATAGAAGAAGATAAAAATAGATATAACCTCCTATCCAAATCCAATGCTGCTCAACAATATGCACCAGCCTCTCCTGAAAAGACTGCTGCCCCTATCAAGGAAAAAGATCAAACATCAAAAGATCATCCANTAATGAAGATCAGAGGATTAAAGTCCCTCTTCAGAATGTTGTGATGGATGATGACAATGGAGAAGATCAAGAAGATGGAGAAGGTGTCATTCATTGTGTTGGAGAGGAGATAGGGAAGACTTATCTAACACAGCAAGATTATGAGGAATCATTAATGACTGAACAGACAGAAGATGATCTTCTTGGTGATGGCATTTTCATAGAAGAAGATAAAAATAGATATAACCTCCTATCCAAATCCAATGCTGCTCAACAATATGCACCAGCCTCTCCTGAAAAGACTGCTGCCCCTATCAAGGAAAAATATCAAACATCAGAAGATCATCCAGCAAATTCTTCAAAGGTGAAAACATCATCTCTTCCCAAGAAGACTGCTGCCCCTGTCAAGCAGCAGACTCCAGAAAGTCAGCCTCCTGTTGAACAACAAAAGAATCAGGAAGCCCCTTCAAGTTAGGTAAAGATTTCTGATAAAACTACTAATAAGGTTCCATATTCTTTTAATTTTGAGGCTGAAATACAAAAGATTAAGATTCCTATTTCTCTTGTTGAGCTGATGAAAAATGAGATGTTTAAAATTGATATCCTCAAAACTTTAGATCCCCAATCTGTATCTCCTTCTGTCGATATCCTCAACATTTATGATGATAAGACAACCGTCACTCTGGGTCAGTTGGTAGAAGACAGAGATGAGAGCTATCCTGCCTTCTACATCTCTTTGAATATTCATGAGAAAACACTTCATAATTGTTTGTTGGACTCCGGTGCTTCGCACAACTTGATGCCAAAGGTTTTCATGGATGAGCTTGGGCTAGAGATCACCAAGTCTTATCATGACCTTTTCTCCTTTGATTCTCGAAAAGTAAAATGCCTTGGGATGATTAAGGATTTGGCTGTAACCTTGACCCAAGCATCAATGAAGACAATGGTGATGGACATAGTGGTGGCTGACATACCTCCAAAATTTGGATGTCTTCTATCAAGATCATGGATGAAGAGACTAGGTGGCACTCTTCAAATGGATCTCTCCTATGCTACTATTCCTATTTTCGGAGGAGTGAACAGAAGACTTTACAGGGAATCTCAGTTGGCATATGTAATCAGTGATGAGAAGAATCCATCCAATCATCCTATCTATGCGGTCGACACAGATATGGGATCTTGTATCTTGCAAATTGATGATTCACTGCCTGATACATTGCTGCTCAGAAAACCCACAGATCAGATCATAGTTCAGCCCATAGAAATAGCAAAGGATGATCTCTGGACCATGTTCTTTGACGGTGCTTGCACTAAAGAGTCAGCTGGAGCAGGAGTGGTATTAATTTCTCCCTCTAAGAAAACTTTTCATTTGTCCTTTAAACTCGATTTTAAAGTGACTAATAACATTGCTAAATATGAAGCACTACTTTTGGGGCTGAACACAGCAAAGGAGAAGGGCATTAAGAAATTGCAGGTGTTTGGAGATGCAGATTTGATTATTCAGCAGGTGAATAAGTCCTTTCAAGCCAAGCATGTCAGGCTGAAGGCATACAGAGATGAAGTGTTGAAGGCAATTCAAAAGTTTGCAGATTTTAAAATTGCATTTGTTCCTAGAGCAATGAATGAATTGGCTGATTCATTGGTTGTGTCTGCTTGTGCATTCATACCCCCTCTGCCTCATAAATTAACTTATGAAATTCAAGTTAAATATAGGCCCTCTCTCCCTGATAATGTAAAATTTTGCAAAGTTTTTGAGGACGATGCTGAACTCACCAGGTTCCTTGCAGTGATAGATGAGTTTGTAGATATGTAGATCGATCAGGAGAATGAACATGACAATGAAATTGAGCAGCCAAAGCTCAAGAGAAAAATTGCAGCTCATGAAATAGTTCAGCTGTCCACCAACAGAATTCCTAAAGGTTTGGTCCTGTTGGAAAGGTTGTTCGATAACAATGATGTGGCTGTCAAATTGTAAAGCAGAGAGAAAGATTCAGATGTTTTGCAGTATAATGTGTCCAATGAGCAAGATCCTAAACATGTCAACTTGGCCTCACATTTGACTGAGAAACAAAGGGCTGATTATGGAGAATTGCTGAAGGAATTTGCAAACATCTTTGCTTGGCAGTATGATGATTTGAAGACTTTTGACATAGAGGTGATTCAACATAAAATTCCCTTGAATAAAGACACCAAACCATTCAGGAAAAAGATTAGATCCTTCAACCCTTTGTTGCTTCCCACAATGGAAAGACAAATTAAGAAACTGTTGGACGCCCGCATTATCATTCCTCTCAGGTATTCAGAATGGATTGCTAATCTTGTGCCAGTTAGGAATAAGAATGGGGAGATCAGACTCTGTGTCGACTTCATAAATTTGAACAAGTGCTCTAGGAAAGACAACTACCCTCTGCCTAAAATGGAGCATATTTTGCAGAAGGTGTCAGGATCGAAGGTAATGTCCTTTATTGATGGGTTTTCCAGATACAATCAAATTGTTGTCCATCCGGAAGACAAAGAAAAAAACTGCCTTTACCACTCCATGGGGTACGTTTATGTACGAGAAGATTCCCTTTGGATTGATGAATGCAGGGGCGACATTCCAAAGGGAAATGGACATTGCTTTCATTGGGGAGAAAGACAAATTTGTCCTGATTTATCTTGATGATATCACTGTTTTCTCAACCAGCCACAAACTTCATTTGCAGCACTTAAGAAGGACATTTCTGAAATGTCGAAGGTATGGCATCTCTCTTAATCCGAAAAAATCAAATTTTGCACTTAAGGAGGGGAAATTACTTGGTCATATTGTTTCAGCTGATGGGGTTAATATTGACCCAAAGAGGGTAGAAGCAATTAAGAATCTGTCTCATCCTAGATCAAAGAAAGACATTCAGTCTTTCCTTGGGACTATTAATTTTGTCAGAAGATTTATAGTGAATTTTGCTGAACTCACAAAGCATATCACTGCTATGTTGAGGAAAGACTCTGAGGTAAAGTGGACTGAAGCAGCCAGACATTTGTTCAATGCCATCAAGGAAGCCATCACAATAGCCCATGTGTTGATCAGCCCTGATTTCTCCAAGGTATTTTACATTTTTTCATTTTCTTCCAGTGATACGATCGCAGCAATACTCTTGCAGAAGAATGTTGATGATCAAGAGCAGTCTGTTGCCTTCTTTAGTAAGGTCTTGAGGGACGTAGAGGTAAAGTATGAGTTGTTGGAAAAACAAGCATATGCACTTGTCAAGTCACTGAAAGCTTTCAGGGTCTACATTCTTCAGGCAAAGGTAATAGATTTTGTTCCTTTCAGTTCAGTTAAAGATGTTCTTGTCCAACCTGACATTGATGGCAAAAGGAGTAAGTGGATAGCTAGATTGATTGAATTCGATGTTGAAATCAAACCAACAAAACTAGTGAAAGGCCAGGGCCTTTCCAAGCTCCTGGCAGAGGAAAATTGCAAGCTCCTTGACATAAATCTGATGAGTATTGATGCAGAAAATTTTCTGCCTTTAGAGAACAAGGAAGGTGAGGGAATGTAGGTTTCAGCTCATTTAGCTGATTGCAAATGGTACAGCCATATTATTCAGTTTCTGCAGACTTTATCAGTCCCATCAGATTTGACAAAGACTCAAAGAAGGGCTTTGAAGCTCAGAGCTATAAATTTATGCATCAATGATAATTTGTTGTTCTGGAAGAATCCCATTGGTTTGTTGTTGAGATGTGTAAACCAAGAGGAGGCAACCAAAGTCATGTATGAACTTCATAATAGTGAATGTGGAGGACATCACTATTGGAAAACCACAGCACACAAGATCTTAAGATCTGGTTACTATTGGCCATCCTTATTTTCAGATGTATATGAGTTTGTGAAAACATGTGACAAATGTCAGAGATTTGAAGGTAAACAAAAACTGAAGTCCCTTCCTCTCAAACCTATAGTAGTCACAGGGCCTTTTCAGTAGTGGTGCCTGGACTTCATAGGTGAGATTCATCTACCTTCTAGTGGTCAGCATCGATGGATCCTGGTTTCCACCGATTACTTTACAAAGTGGATTGAGGCTATTCCCACCCGGAACGCCAATCAAATGGTCATCATAAACTTTCTGCAGGAAAACATATTTGCCAGATTTGGCTGTCCCAAGAGATTGGTCACTGATAATGCTGCTGCATTCAAAGATAAACACTTGGTGAAATTGTGTGAAGAGCTGGGAATTTAGATGGTACATTCCATAGCCTACTATATGCAAGGGAATGCTTTAGATGAGTCATCCAACAAGAGTTTAGTTAGAATCATAAAGAAGCTTCTTGAACAAAATGCCAGAGGTTGGGATTCCAAACTGAAGTTTGCCTTGTGGGCTGATAGGGTAACATGTAAGAAATCAATCGGTACATCTCCTTTCAAGTTGGTATATGGTACTGAGGCCATATTTCCTGTTCAACTTGCATTACCGGTTGCAAAATTCTTACAAGAAACTGATTCTGAATGAAGTGATTTGACTAGGAGAATTCACAATTTGGTAGAACTACAGCAAGATAGAGAGAAGCTCTTGGAAAAAACAGAATTGCATCAGGAACGAATCAAGCAGACTTTCGACAAGAAAGTCTAATCAGATGTCTTCAAAACAGGGGATTTGGTCTTAAAGTGGGATGCAGCAAGGCATAAGAAGGGGAAACATGAAAAATTTGAGGCTCTCTGGACATGTCCTTTCATCATAACAGTGGTGCAGCTGAACAATACCTTTGTTCTCCAAACTCTTTCAGGCGAGCCAGTATCAGGTGGCCCTTTCAATGAGCGCTTCCTGAAGATCTATTTCTCATAAGGCTTCCTTTGAAGCCAGGTTCTTCTTGTCCATATTTTCTTTTTTAGTTTTGTTTTCTTTATTTCTATCATTCAAATAACTCCATGCCCAATGGTACTAGCAATTTTTTTCAAGTTTCTGTTTCAAATTGTAATAAGGCTACTGAGTCTAGCTAGGTTCTTGGTCACCTCACAGGGAGATGTCCATCCTAGTTGGAGCCAAATGTTAACTCCCAAAATGAAACCGTCCTTTTGGTCAAGTTTTGTAGTGGATAGAACGGCTATCGGTAGTGTCCTCAAGTTATTTTTGAGTTTTTATAGCTGCAAAACTTAGGTTTTGGTTTTTGTCTTAGAAAATAATTTGACCCATAAAGTCTTCTTTTCAAAATTTTACATTATCACTTTCCACATCTAACGTGTGTCCAAAAGTTGAGTGTGCACTGTGGAAAGTGGGGACTTTCAGCAGCTAAGGAGTGCTTCTCATGAGTCTGTGCGCTGTTGAAAGTGGTGAATTGCAATATGTCCAATAATCAGTTTCACGGGTCGTGCGCTGTTGAAAGTGCATACTTTCCGCAGCTATGGAGCAGTTTTTACAAGGTGGCGCACTGGTGAAAGTGAAAACTTTCCGCAACTAAGAAGCAGTCCTTAAAGGGTCACGYGCTGAGGAAAGTGAAGACTTTCAACAGCTAACGGGGGTTTTCCACAGGGTCATGCGCTGGTGAAAGTGGCAAGTATGAACAGATAACAGAGGTGTTTTCCACGGGTCGTTGGTTGAAGAAAGAGAGAATCAYGTGCGTGATATCCACGTCTAAAATTAATGATGATATGATCATCCCACGTCAGGAAAATCGAAATCATGCGCTGATGAGAGTGGGTAATGATGGAAACTCAATTCTTCACGTCAGAATAGGATTGTGATGCGAATTCATCTTAGAAACTCAYGCTCTATAATCATGGCATCAGGGATTTCAAGTTTGAATTCAGTGATGCAGGTACAGAGGACGTACTGTCGGCCTGATAACATCAAATCAAATCATTTTTTTCTATATCACACCCTGTTTGCAGAATCCTGTCAAAATTTCAAATGTTTTAAAACAGAGCCGACCCCCAAAGTGCTTTCAACAGCGCAGAACCTCGACTCGACCAACAGTTACAGGGGTTACAAATTGTCGAGATTTTCAAGTTATAAGAATGGTGAGGAAGTGCAGCGGGGCTCTACTCAAGAGAGAGTTGGATAACCTGTCCTTTTTACAGACACACCCCGAAGTTCAGAGACATTTTTCAAATGCAGGGTGTATTGAATTTGTTGAAAGATTGCAAATTGGTTATCATCAGTCTACGGAAAAAGCTTTTGCCAAGACTTTCGATGGGAACAAAGATCATGTTGGGTCCATGGAAATTAGAGTGGATGAAGCTACTATTGCTGCAGCAACAAGCCTACCAAGAACCGGTCATAGAAGGTTTAGAACCATTGCTCCCAAAAATTTGGATTTCAGAGGTTATTTGAAAGAGGGATACAAGCACAAGGTATGGAAAAAGGGTATGATGGTTTCCTATCTAGAAGAAGAATGGAAGGAGTTTTTCAAAGGTATTCAATTGTACATTACTTCAGAGGGCAGGTATGATAAAGTTATGATGTATCACATCAAACTTCTGGACCATTTCATAGGCAAGAATCCCATTAATTTACATTTTTTCCTACATAAAAGTTTGACTAAGGTTTGCAAGAAGATTAAGGCTCAACCCTTGAGAATAAAAAGTACTCTGTGCCACTTCAGCCTCATAAAATTAATTATCTTGGAGGAATTGAAACAACAGGGAAGGAGCTAGGATCATTTTTTATTCTGGGAAGGTTTTGAAACACAGACCCAGCCTGCAAATGAGCCAGGAAAAGGTTCAAAGAAACAATCATCTCCTCAAAGCAGTTCAAGAAAAAGAAGGACCCTGCTAGGACCTCCAGAAGACAGAATATCTGGAGTGAAACCCCACACGTTGAAGAGAAGGTTAAACTTTTAGCAAACCACAGAGTAGACCACAGAGCGTCCTACAAAGCAGAGTACAAGGAAGAATATATTAAACTTGCCCTATTCATATTCAGAATCAGAGCAACAAAATCAATGCCCTGTCACTGAGAATCATGAGCAGACAACTGAGTGTGCACAAAACTCTGAGGCCTTCACTCATACAGAAGAGGGAGAAACATCAAAAATCTCCAAGTCAAAGAAGTCTCAGAAGATCAAGCATTTGAAGGAGGTAATTTCTCAGCAAGAGGTTTTGGAACGGGTTATCAAAGGAAGGTATAAGAAGTTGTCTGAGAACTTCGAAAAAACTAATGCTGCATTTGAGAGATTGGCTAGGGAAAGTGTTAAAGAGAAGAAAAGAAAGAAAAAACTCACCAAAGACTACAATAGCCTGTGGTGGCTTGCAATGTGATCTTGGAAGAAGCATCTGATGGTTTTATCTCAGCTAGTATTTTGATATACATCCGGTTAAACCTCTTGTTGAAATCAGAGACTGACTCATTACTTTGTTTCCTCAAGTTCCCGAATTCTGTGATGTAGTAGAAAAAATCTCTTCTGTCACCCCAATGTTTCAGGAATATCTCATCCAATTGCTTGATTTCGGCAATGGAACCAGCAAGGAGTTCTTTAAACCATTTCCACAATAGAAGGTACTTGCTCAAGTCGTCGTTAATATGCAGGGTGAGAAATCGGAGACACACTAAGTTTTGTTGAAATCAAAATTTTGGGGTGAAAACTCATTTTGAGCACCATCAGGGCTTTCACCAGCGCAAAGCGATATTTTATGACCCGTTAGCTGTGGAAAGTGACTACTTTCAACAGCTAACCCGCGAAAAATTAAAGGAGTTAGCTGTTGAAAGCTGGAAAAGTCTTTTTTGAAGCCAAGGACAGAACAGTTCATTCCAAACGAGTTTTGAAGGAGTTCCAGTGTATCAAGGAGCTATTACATTGCATGCAAAGGGCACAACATCAGAGGTTCGAGAGAATTTTAGCAACCACATGCAAACCATTTCCTCAAAAATCGACCATGAGCGTTGGGGAGACCCAACTGTCAAGACAGGTGTCCTGCTATTCTTCACCACATTGCAGATACTAGGAGCTGAAGGATGTAGATGGCAAGTTTTGGAGATTGAAGACAGTTCGAGTTCTAAGTTTAGTTGTTTAAGACTTTATTTTCAAGTTGTTGAATTAGATTTGAATTGCTTTTATTAAATACAGATCCATGTTTTTAGGATCTGTAAAACTATTTGTAAGAGGCTATAAATGCCTACTTTTGATATGAAACAAGGGTTCAAACTGGGAGACATTTTTCATGCCATTGTATAGACTCTTTTTACAAAAATAAAGTGGAGTTTCCTTTCATTTGCAATTCTAAAATTATTCATCTTTCATTCTCTATATGTTAATTTCAGTTTATTTTAGTTCATAAAGACTGTTACCTCTTTGTTGAACTCATAGGCTTGAAATTAGAGGATTCCTTGTTGTCTTGTATTAGGTCCTAATTTCACTAGTATTGGCAAATCAAGAATAGTTTTCTCCATACTCTCTTTCAATTATTGGATCTGGTTATTGTTTACTAAAAGCACTGTATCTTTAAATGTGTGATGAGCTGTTTCTTATACAAACCATTGAAGACCCCATTGTCCCAAACACCTAAAAATCATTATTTCTAAGTTACCAAGCATCCTTAGCCTACAACCCTAAGGATTTTCTTGGAGTGAGAGAGAAGATTTAACTTCTGGCGCAATCATCGACAATCTGATCGACGAAGGGGGTAGGAAAGTTGTCTTGGGACAAGCTTTGTTGATATCCCTATAATCAAAACATACATGAATGGTGCCTTGTTTCTTGTCAATTGGGACAAGATTGGAAACCCAGTCTGTGAGAGCCACCAGATAAATAAAGCAGGATTTCAGAAGTTTCTCGACTTCGAGCTTGATAGCATCCACTTTACGTGGGTGAACTGAACGAAGGCATTGCCGGACGGGTTTAGCGTCGGGGTATGTCTTTATCTCATGTATGGAAATCGAGGGTCGATACCTGACATTTCTTCATAACTCCAGGCGAAGATGTCACAAAATTCTTTGAAGAGGGACATATAGGTGACTATTTCGTCAGGGGAACACGAAGCTCCAATATGGACATTTTTGACAATCCCAGGTTTAATGGATATGTCAATGGGAATCATGGGTGAGATATTTCTTAAGTTCCCTTCCACAAACACATCGTGTGTAGTCTCGGGAACGGTCAAGATGACAACAACGGTCGACGGAATTGAAATTCGTTGGTAGTTCTCAAGAGTATGTTTCTCTAGAAAGAGGATAGAACGATGATGCCCATCGTCCCAAGGGGTGTCCTCCATGATGGACATGATCATATCATCAGTGGGAAAAATAACATGAAAAGGATCGGGAGACAACTCATCAAATGAGGGGGTAGAAGGTGTTGTCGATTGAATGGCATGGTAGGCGGATTCGACCGGACTTAATGGCATTACGTCGCCAAAATGAAGATGATCTCCAAGGTCAGGGACAATCCAGGGGTCATGNTGGTAGGCGGATTCGACCGGACTTAATGGCATTGCGTCGCCAAAATGAAGATGATCTCCAAGGTCAGGGACAATCCAGGGGTCATGAGATGCAGGAAGTTCATGAGGCACGGTGGAGATCATGTCGATAGAAGCAACTAACTAGCGTGGAACATCGGGCAGTGGAATGGGGAAAGTACCCATTAACGAGGAGTCCTTTAAAAGGCCTACACCGATGTTCTCATAACCTGGTGGGGTTTTAGTAATAAACGGTACATTGCCAGTATGGGTATCAGAATTGAAGAAGGAAAGTTGGTCGACGGTAACAACCTTTCCTTGATGAGGGAAACATACTACATGGAAAAGTGTCGACACAACGACGCGCATGGAATAGATCCAGCTGCGGCAAAGTAGAAGATTATAATCAAGGGGAGCATCAAAGAATTCCACTTCAACTTGGATTGTTTTACCTTCTAACATGATGGGAAATGAAGGAAGGACACTGTAGGTCTTAAAACCAGATTCATTGAAGGCTTTAAGAGTGTTCTGGGATTCGTTCAAAAGAGGAGAGACAATGTCTTCCCAACAAGCAATAGACATAACACACTTTGAGGCACCCTCATCGATAATGGTTTGGAAAATGTTTTTGTCAGAGACAACCACTTGGATCTGGAACACAAGTTGAGGGGGTAACCTTGGAATGTGATCTTCCAAGTCAAAGACTATCAAATTCATATCCGTCGGATCGATTTCAACGATAGATTTCAACAGTGCCTTCCGTTGTGTGGGACAAGTCTGAAGGACTTCAAGGGATGACATCGTAGAAGGTGCCTGGGCCAGATCTTCAACAATACTGTAGTTCTGGGCATCATGAGCATGAGGATTGAAAGACGATTTCCGAATGACTCCCTTTGGATGGGGTCACAGAACTATGTCAAGGCTCGGTCGTTCGAGATGAAGAGGACCGTTAGTAGGTGGAGTCGCTGGAGAGGGTTGTACCAAGGAAGGGGGTAAATCGTCAACCTTCTCCTTAGAGGGAGAATAATCTTTGGCTCGAGTAGTGAGTGCAATGTTGTTCTGCTTAGAATCACCAGTACACATCAAAACATATGATGTAGTGGAAGAAGAGAGTTGGTCATGGATGACCAAATGTTTCTGTTGTTGAGACGGGAAGGGTTGGGACAAGACAGCCGGTGCAGGTGGTTTTGGAGCTCCTTGAAGGAACTTAGTGACCTCGGCACGTCGTGGACAATCCTTCATGTAGTGATCATCACCACAGATAAGGCAAGGGTATTGTGGTTTGCGCTTATCCCGATCGTCAACAGGGGTAATTTTGGTTTTCTCTGCTTGAGAATTATTTTTTCCCTCCTTATTCTTGCCTCTCCCCTTTTTAGATTTGTTTTTACCAACTAGGGTAGATTGGATGAAATTTACCTCAGAAGTCTTGCCGATGGGAGTGGCAGGAGACGGAGCATTTTGAACATTAGAAGAAGCATATTTAGGGTTGGTGCTTGAAGCAGAATGTGATTGGGTCTGTGAAGTACCAATCACACCGTCAGTTTCATGCGAGGCAGCTAGATTAGTTGAAGTGTTGGAAGTATTAGGATGAGGTAAGTCAGGTAGTAAATCATAAAGGGTTCCTGTTTGTGAATAAACGAGGTCAATATATTGAGCATGACTTATAGCCTACTCTTTCATGACTACGCCACCCATGGAAATGTCCTTGCCGATTTCTTTCACAAATGATTTTGTAAACCATTCTGCCAGTAACTGATTGGGGAGCTCAAGTTTAATGAGACGTCGTCTCCTTCACCACTCATGGATGTGATCAGATATATGAGTGCCTTTAGTTTTNTGGCAATTCAGTATACCACTTCGCAGCAAAACCGGTAAGGGTTCATTGAAAAAGACGTAAATGAATAGAGTCATCCATCAATGAATTGGATGAACACCATAGGTGAAAAGACATAACGTGATTGTTTGGGTCCTCTTCCACTTTGTCGTCGAATTTAGGAATATCCGATGGAAGCTTGGCTAGAATAACAGGCCATTGGGGAGAGTGACGAATAGGATCATTTAAAATCCTTGACAAATCTGGCAAATCCAAAGTGGCGAGAAAGGGTAACTGTTGATTCACTTGCGGGTACTAGTGGCTTTGGGGAGGAAGCCTTGTCGGAAAACCAGTAGGATCATAAGCAGTCTGCATATAATGTGAAGACCCAGACATATTCGGTGGTTGTTGGAGAGGATAGTAGCTCATAGGAATATACCATGGAATAGGGGATTGAATTTGAGCATTCACCCCCCAAATGGGATTGAACGAACCGACATATGGTTGACCCATGCTAGGGGGTGTTACGGACGCAGTTGGAAACTGCTGCCCCCCAATCAATTGAGGAGGATTTTGTATCAACTGATTCCAATACTGGGCCAAGGATGGAGGTATGTTTCTCCCATAAGGTGGGGTTGGTCCTCCCATTGAAGGTGGTGTTCCAATTGGGGGTAATGTTCCAATTGGGATTTTCCCACTGAGAGGGGGTTGTGTAATACCACCATGGTAAAATTGTCCACCTACTTAAAACTGATAATTTGGAGTGAATGATGGAAGAGTGCCATGAGGATTAGGATTGCCAGTAGAGGATGAAGAAGGTCCTCCAAAAGGAAATTGAGGGAGTGTTGGGACAAAACCGGGAAGAAAATGCCCAGAAGAAGAAGGACCACTAGGAGAGCCGGACGAAGTTTGCGCAGGAGTAGGAATGGAAGCATTTAACGCATGGTATCCAGGTGGTAGTGTCAGGTTGATGTTGGGCGTTCGTGGTGTATTGATAGGAGAAAGACTAACCGCAGTCAACCCGGTTGGAACACTCGAAGTAGCTACAAGATGGGCCATTTCGGCAGGGACGGTAAAGTGATAAGTGCTAGTCACTGGTACTGTCTCTGTATCAAAGATTTCAGAAATCACAAGTGGGTTGATCTCAGAAATCACAGGTGATCCTAGACCAAAAAGGTCTCACCGAAAAATGCTCGTAGACCAAAAAGGATCTTGTTCCCCAGGTCCA
>JASDQU010503378.1:46674-57437 GCA_032191745.1 Picea mariana | reverse complement strand
TCAGATAAAACTAAACATCACATTTGTATTGAAGACGCCAAAATTCTTGCCAAGATAGATCACTATCACAATAGGAAATTCAGAGAAGCAATCAAAATTGAAAAACAACCTAACAATCTAAACAGAGATGATGGATGGAAAATTAGTCAAAATTGGATCCCAACACTAACCAATATGAATAATTCAAGATATTAATTTATAAAAAAAAATTGCAAGTCTTATGTTTTTTGATTTCATTTTAATAAGTCGACTCTTAATGAATAATTAATAAACAAACAAATATAATTAATAAACAAACAAATATAATTTTTCCTGATTTCATATGTCGCCTCTTCATAAACCACTTTTCAAGTATTTATTTACACTTGTTATATCTTTTTTCCTTCATATCTCATTATAATTTTCCTGATGATGGACGACACTGGTTTGGTCCGAAACATCGAAAAATTAAAAACCTATGTGATGAATATGAAAGAAATTTCTAATCAAAGCAATGGTCGCAAAAGTCTTAGAATAGAAATACTGACCCTGTACGGATAGGATACGGCTGATAAAATACGACAATTTGAGCGGATGCGTTTGCAAGTAATGAGAACGAAATCTGATTTAACTTTTCTGAAAAGATGTAGGGATGCCGATGTTATGCCTATTTTTACCATAATCAATCATAGACTTCGTAATAAGAAAAATGATTTTATTTTTCACAAGGCCATCATTTCATTACTTCGGAATGAAATTAAGATAGCAAGGTTTATATTAGACATTTTGTCATGCAAACTTCTCGTTCTTCACAGAATGGCCCTAGAAGCTACTATCCTAGATTTCCCTGACTCGGATCACTGGCCTATACAGCTATGGCTGGATGTGCCAGCCACACCTGGAAAGAAACCCTTTAGGTTTGAATAGTCCTGGCTCGACCATCCCGATTTCCAAGCAAAAATCCAGGACTGGTGGAGGGAGGCAGAAGTCTCCCATGGCTCCAAAATGTACAGATTTCAGCAAAAGTTAAAGAACCTCAAACAAATTCTCAAACTCTAGAATAAGGAAACCTTTGGCAATATCTTCAACTCCCAAAAGTAGTTGTCAGAACAAATGAGTGAGATTCAAAACCAGATAAGGATGCAGGGGCTAACAGATGAGCTAAAATCTCAAGAAGCAAAAGTAAATCAACAGCTAGAGGCCAGGAAAAGACAAGAAGAGATTTTATGGAAACAAAAATCGTGCATCCAATGGCTCAAGGAGGGGGAATGAAACACCAAATTATTTCACAGAACTGTCATCCACAGGCGGCATGCTAATAGAATCATGCACCTTACCTCCACAAATGGGGAGCCCATTCACTCCCATGAAGACATGGAGACGACTTTGATCGACTATTTCAAATATCTCCTCACGGAACCACTCCCGGATAGGCTTGAGGCCATCACTAAGGTTACGCAACATGTGCCTTCCCTTGTCACCCCAGAGCAAAACTTAGTCCTGCTCTGACCCATTACAATCGAGGAAGTGGATCAATTGCTTCAGGACACCCCCAAATGCAAGGCTCCTGGACCCGATGGCTTCACCAATGATTTTTTCCACCATTGTTGGCCGATGATAAGGGTAGAGGTTTGGGAACTTCTTGAAGATTCTAGGGCTACAGGACAAGTCTTTCAGGCTCTCAATGTGACTTTCCTCACCCTTGTCCTCAAACAAGGGCAGGCTCACCATCCTAAGTAGTCCAGGCCCATAGCTCTTTGCAATGTCATCTACAAAATCCTAACAAAAGTGATTGCCCGAAGACTCAAGCCCATCTTACCGACAATCATTTCCCTAGAGCAATCAGGCTATGTTGAAGGCAGACAAATCCTAGACAGTGTCATCCTGGCCCATGAAGTAATCCACTCTTTGCAGAAGACCAAATCACCAGGTATGCTCCTCAAACTATACCTCTCTAAAGCCTTTGATAAGATAAGTTGGGAATACATGCGGGCAATGCTCCTAGCTTTTGGCTTTGATCAGCTTTGGGTGACCTAGATTCTGAATCTAACCTCCACGGATTTTTTTTCCATCCTCATTAATCATGTCCCTTCCCATCCCTTCTCCCCCTCAAGAGGAATTAGATAGGGAGATCCTCTCTCCCCTTTCCTCTTCATCATTATGGCCGAAGGTCTTAGTCGATCCATTCATGCAGTTGTTGCAAACAACTCACTGACAGGCCTCCCTTTGCATGGCATCTCCCCTCCTATCTCACATAGTCAATTTGTGGATGACACACTTTTGATGGGCACCCCAACTGTCCATGTAGCCAACTCTCTCCTCGCGATCCTCCAAACCTTCTCTGACACCTCGGGTCTGGACTGCAACAGAGATAAATCCCAAATCTTTTTCTTCAATACGCCCCCTCCAATTCAGCGTCATGTCTCTGATATCCTAGGATTCAAAAAAATCTCCCTTCCATCCAAATACCTTGGCATTCCCCTGATTGACAATGCCCTCAGGAACTCCTCTTGGGAACATCTACTTTCCTCCTTTACCAAGAAGATTTCTTCCTGGACCTTCAGAGTTTTAAACCTTCCCAATCATCTTATTCTTCTACGAGCTATTCTTCAGGCCCTTCTTGTCTACACCTTCTCGGCACTGGTCACCCCAAAGTTCATCCTCACAACCATTAAAATCTTACAAAGAAACTTCATCTGGCAAGGCCTCAACTCAGGAAAGAAAATAGTGTTGATCATCTAGGACAAACTCTGTCAACCCAAGGAACGAGGTGGCCTGGGATTACGAGATCCCTTTATTATGAACAAAGTTCTATGCGTCAAAATATGGTGGCGGTGGCTAAAAAACCCCAAGGATCTCTAGGAAAGACTCTGGTGGAAGAAATATGCATCAAATGTGATAGAAAAGAACCTAATTCGATGGAATGGGGACAACCCAGGCTCCTTAATTTGGACAATAGCTAAGCAGAGCAGACAGCTTGTGACTCATCATGCTTTCTGGGAAATCAGAAATGGAGAAACAACTCTGTTCTAGAAAGATTCTTGGCAGCAGTGGCCAATTTTGGACAATGAGGACTGGGCTAGGGACATTAGCACACAAGCTACACTTGTAGGCCTGACAAAAGTAGCTAACTACTGGTAGGACAATCCCCCAGAAGACACCTGGCGATGCTGGCACCTTAATAGGGAACGCATAAATCTGGAAGCGCATGTGGATTTGGGACCCTGGCAAGAGGAACTGGACAAACAGAAAATCCCCAAACTCGGAGGAGAGGATATCCTCCATTGGGGGTACTAGTCACGGGGCACCTTTAGCATGCAAGAGGCCTATCAGCTCAAAACTCAAGCGGGCCCCCCTCCTACAAGGAAAGTTTGGCACAAAATATGGAATCTTAAAGACAGGCCCAAAATCACCCTCTTTCTCTGGCTTGTCTCCCACTCGAGCATTCTAACCTGGGATAACCTCTCAAAAAGGGGTTTTTTGGGGCCTTCTATTTGCATGCTTTGTGGAGAAGCAGACGAAACCATGAATCATCTCCTCAATTCTTTCCTTTACACTACTCAAATTTGGGATCAAGTGGCACTTATCATGTGCACTTCATATCGTAATAGAGATAGTATCATTGACACCATTACAGATTGGAGGGACCAGGATTTCCATTCTCCCCTCCTAAATCATATTTGGAAATTACTTCTAGGCTTCATCCTTTGGCAAACTTGGAAAGAAAGGAATAGGAGGATCTTCATAAATGTCTCCTTCCCGTGGCAACACTGTTGGAATCAATGTCGCCGCAATATCTTGGAAACTCTCAACCTTCAGTTGCAGACTGACAAAGACTTGATTAGAAATCCCTCAGAACTCCTAATCCTTCAGTACTGGATTCCTCTTCCTTCTCTTCACCCACTTTCCCCCTCTTCTCCTCCCCCCCTTCTCAGCAGCCCCTCCTCTTGGTCCCCTCCCCCAGTCGATTTTATCAAGCTCAATTTTGATGGATCCTCTAAAGGCAATCCAGGTGCAACAGGCTATGGAGTAGTCTTCTGTAACCATCATGGGCACATCATTCTCATAAGCGCAGGCTCCCTTAGTCATTCTACGAACAATGCAGTGGAAATTTGGGGGATCATTAGAGGACTACAATTAGCCATTGAAAACAATTTCACCAAGCTAATTGTCGAGGGAGATTCTCAAATCATCATCAATCTGCTTCACAGAATTTTAAATGGTGAGAACCTGGATAGAATTTCACCTAGTTGGAGACTCTCACACGGGCTACAGATCATCACATATTTTCTACAACCAAATCAGGCTGTTATACCTACTCATATCAGGAGGAAGGAGAATCAAGTTGTGGATGAATTGGCTAATATGAGGGCCAACTGGAATGGATCAAAACTCCTTTGCAAAGCGGCCTTGGAACCTAATCACCCTATTCTCCAGCAATGTGTTCGCAAAGCTCAAGCAATGGACACACCCCCAGATGGGGTGCTAGTGTGGACCACCTGGCGTGAGGAGGAGGAACGGACTGGCCAATGAGGCGAGGAGCCATGTGACGAGCTCGTGCCTTCACCCGCCACCCCGATCCTGCATTAATATGCCATTACAATTTTACAGAGGCTTTAACTCTGTTGCATATGTCTCTGTTATGAACTATTCCATGGACTGGTTGTTTGTGTTCACCTCTTGCCTCTGCTTGAGACTCGACTGGCTCTCCCCTCCGCTGTCTTGGATTGATTCAAACTGGACCTTCATGTTGATTGTGGCTCCGGCATATCTCCAGGCACTCTACCTCTGCTTTCACTCGACGAATCTGATGCCGCGTCAAAGGGGGTGGTCGCGCAGAGGCTCTCCATGGAAACCTTGTCGGCCTTCTGTCTCGCCCCCTGAGTCATCCCCCACTTGCTCCTCTCAGCCCCTCCAGCCCAAGCCAGCTCTTCCTGCCTCCCCCACACTGTCTGTTTCCTAGTTTGATGGCTTAACCATCACTTCTAGACCACCGTGTTCCTCCTCGCGACACCTTCTGGTCCCCCCAATCCTCAAAACCATCGAGTCTTCTCACGCACTAGTAGTTGGCTCCTCAAGGAAGCCCATGGGGGTGCCACCTCTTTTTCGTCAGCCTAGAAACAATGAGAACCATTCTTCGGACTCATTCCTTGATATGCAGTTAAGAGAAAGTCTCACCATTATCTTTGGTCTGGTCTTCGAACTTCGTCAGGGGATGGAGGACTTCCAATTTCGTCTGTAGACCACGGATGGCAAAGTTGTGTCCCTCCATCAAATCCTTTCCTCCCTCCAAGAGGATTTTCCCTCGAACCCAATAGGTGTGTATTCATAGGTGGAACCCCATGCAGAGACCAGTGAGGGAAATGCCTAGATGCGGAGCTCCGCAAGGAATGCGATGGAGCAAGCCAAGCATGAAGACGTGAGCGTGGAGGAGGCCACAGGACAACAAGCATTGCAGGACACCTCACCAGTTGCCGACAAAGATGAGAGCAACATGGACGCTGGAATGCAGTGGGCAGGTCCAGTGACACTCGTCGAAGAGGAACCTTGGTCCGAGGCCGTTCAAGCCACCTGGCCAGGTTATTTGCCAAATGTTTAAGTCTCTAGGGGTCCTTCAAGTTCCACTAGTTTTTCTTTGTTTAGCTGTTGTTCAGTTAGTTTGAGGTTGATACATCAGACGTGTTAAACTACCTATGCTTGACTTGCCCAGCTGGCTGGACTGGTTTCCCCTCTATTAGGGCAGTCCAGTAACTGCAGTACGACGAATTTCTATATTTTGTACCTCTGACTTGGTTTTTGAAAGCCTTTATATATAAAACTTCTTACTTACAAAAAAAAAAAAAGACACCAAAATTCTTGCCAAGATAGATCACTATCACAATAGGAAATTCAGAGAAGCAATCGAAATTGAAAAACAACCTAACAATCTAAACAGAGATGATGGATGGAAAATTAGTCAAAATTGGATCCCAACACTAACCAATATGAATAATTCAAGAAGTTTAATTTATAAAAAATATTTGTAAGTCTTATATTTTTTGATTTCATTTTAATAAGTCGACTCTTAATAAATAATTAATAAACAAACAAATATAATTTTTCTTGATTTCATATGTCGGCTCTTCATAAACAACTTTTCAAGTATTTATTTACACTTGTTATATCTTTTTTCCTTCATATCTCATTACAATTTTCTTGATGATGGACCACATTGGTTTGGTCTGAAACGTCGAAAAATCAAAAACCTATGCGATGAATCCGAAAGAACTTTATGATCAAAACAATTGTTGCAAAAGTCTTAGAATATAAATATTGACCCTGTACGGACATGATACAGCTGATAAAATTCGACAATTTGAGTGGATGTGTTTACATGTAATGAGAAGGAAATCTGATTTAACTTTTCTAAAAATATGTAGGGATGTCGATGTTACGCCTATTTTTACCATAATCAATCATAGACTTCGCAATAAGAAAAATGACTGTATTTTTCACAAGGCCAACATTTCATTACTCCGGAATGAAATTCAGAAAGAAAGGTTTAAATTAGAAATTTTGTCACGCAAACTTCTCGTTCTTCACACTACTCTGGAAAATATTATCCAACCATCTCTCTAGCCACGAATAGATGCCTGCTCCTCCCTAAAAACTGCAGAATTTGAAGAAATCACTGTAAACAAACAACGCAGCAAATTCACCTGTCTAGAAAACGCACAGAAACAAGCATGTATGAATAGAATGCACGGATTGCCTCCTCACCTTGAACAAAATGGACACTCTATGCCTACGCTCCACGATCCCAAGCCTTCACAACTACAAAACATTAATAATCCTTCTATAAACGTAATAAACATTTCCCAAACAAACAATTTAAATAATATTATAAATAGTTTGATGATATATAATAACAACATTAATATTGAAAATAAAAATAACTATAATCCCCAGAAATCCCCAAGGAACAATAACACTAACTACAATGATTACATGCGTATAAACAAACGAAACATTTCTGGCGCGTGTTCAGGCAATTTTGATAATAATCATCGTAGTGACAGCCACATTTACCAAAACTGTCCGCACGCAAACTCAGATAATAATTGTAACACCCACGCCATAAATAATAACCCTCACACCTCCATTACTAAGAAAATAATTCAGAATTCGAGCTACAATGATAATAACCACACACTTACACGTGATTTTGATAACAAACCAAACATTTTTGACACGCCGATAGGAAATTTTGATAAATAACGCAACAATGATAGCTACAACAGTCTTGACCATAGTCGTTGTAACCTACCCATTAAACCTAATAATAACACCTGCCGTAGAAGTAACATTGAACCCAGTTCCGTTATTAGCATTAATCCCCTCACCTCCATTATACAAATAACCAATCCTGATATCACAAATACTAGGAATAATATTAACAATGCGCATATAATGAATAATGTAAACAACCACAGCAGTGAAAGCCAATGTAATAACGAACCAAATAGTAATGATAATAATATTAAAGTAATAAGTCTACCCAACACCAACACGATCTGCAATAATACCTTGAACCCAAATCTCATCCTTAATATCTGCAATAATGATAGTAAACAAGTTAATAACTTTGAATGTAAGACTAACCAGGTCAAAACCATTGCACCTAAAAATTTAGTTATAAACTTATCAACCCATCCCATTGATGAAAACACTACTAGGTTACTAGAAAAAGGTCTTAACTTTCCCATTGCCCCTCGCAAAATTCCTATTGAACATATCTTGTGTAACATTGAAAATATTATTAAAACCTCTCAGATAATGCTAAAAAGGAAATCACACAAGACTGCTCAGTAATTCTCAGTAGAGTAAAACCACCAAAGAGCAATATCACTAAAGAAGAATTTTTGGCTCTAAAATCCCTAAACAATAACAAGAATTTAGTAGTTCTAAAAGAATACAAAGGTGGGGCTGTTGTCGTTATGAGTAAGGATAACTACATAGAAAAAGTGTTGGATCACCTAAATAACAGTGGAAGTTATAAAAATCTTAATAAAAATCCCCTAAATAAGATTCCAAGGGAAGTATCCAACGCCATTAAATTAAACAACATAAAATATGATTATAAAAAGAAATTGCTTGTTAGCTTCCCTTCCACCCCTAGGATATGTGGACTTCCTAAGATTTATAAGGAAGGGGCCCCTCTTAGACCTATCGTCAACACAATAGGCAGCCCTACTTATCAACTTACAAAATATCTGGCTCATAAACTCAAACCCCTAGTCGACAACACTAGAAACTTTGTTAAAGATTCCTCTTTCTTTGTAAACAAGATCAAAAACATTAAATTGGACAAAGATGACACCCTTGTAAGCGTTGATGTTGTTTCTCTCTTCACTAAAATTCCCATTGACGGAGCAATGAAAGTTATCAAGAACATCACTGACCTAGGTACTGCTAACTTAGTTCAGCTTTGTTTGAATTCCACTTTCTTTAGCTTCCAAGGCGACCTTTATGAACAAACCTATGGGGTCGCTATGGAATCCCCCCTCTCTCCCATCATAGCCAATTTATTCATGTAGGATTTGGAAAACAATGCCCTTATCTCCTCACCCTTCAAACCTAAATACTGGAATAGGTGCTTTGATGATACCTTTGTCATTTGGCCCCATGGTTGTGATAAATTATATGAATTTGTGACGCCTTAATAAACAATTTGATCACATCAAATTCACTATGGAGCTTGAAAATAAGGGTAGTCTACCTTTTCTAGATGTCAGGGTCACAAAAAGACCCGATGGATCCTTATCCCACCAAGTTTATAGGAAGAAAACTCACACCGAACAATATCTTCATGCCAATTCCCATCATCACCCCTCCAAAAAACTAGGTGTTCTCAACACCTTAGCCACTAGACCTTCAGAATTTCTAATGATGAACACCTTGATGAAGGGAAAAATCACCTCCTCGATGTTTTTAAAGATAATGGCTATAAAAAACATCAAGTGATGAAAGCTTTTCAAAATGACACTAAAACACCTAGGAATAAAGAACAAACAAATAATGATGTGTCCAAGGTTTTCTTACCCTACATACAAGGGACAATAGACAAGCTTTCTAGGATTTTAAAGAAGAAAAACATTGGGGCAACTTTCAAACCCTTAAACACCATTAGGAATTCCATTAGGTCAGTCAAAGACTAAGTTGATCCCATCGAGCAAAAAGGTGTCTATATGATCCCATGCTCATGTGGTAAACAATACATAGGAGAAACAAGTCGTTCCTTTAAAATTAGGATTCAAGAACATGTCGCTGACATCAAACACAATCGCACTCGTCCCTTAGCTCTGGCAGAACATTCAGATAAAACTAAACATCACATTTGTATTGAAGACGCCAAAATTCTTGCCAAGAGAGATCACTATCACAATAGGAAATTCAGAGAAGCAATCGAAATTGAAAAACAACCTAACAATCGAAATAGAGATGATGGATGGAAAACTAGTCAAAATTGGATCCCAACACTAACCAATATGAATAATTCAAGATATTAATTTATAAAAAAAATTGTAAGTCCTATATTTTTTGATTTCATTTTAATAAGTCGACTCTTAATAAATAATTAATAAACAAACAAAAATAATTAATAAACAAACAAAAATAATTTTTCTTGATTTCATATGTCGGCTCTTCCTAAAGAACTTTTCAAGTATTTATTTACACTTGTTATATTGTTTTTCCTTCATATCTCGTTATAACTTTCCTGATGATGGACCACACTAGTTTGGTCCGAAACGTCGAAAAATCAAAAACCTATGTGATGAATCCGAAAGAACTTTCTGATCAAAACAATGGTCGCAAAAGTCTTAGAACAGAAATACTGACCCTGTACAGACAGGATACAACTGATAAAATCCGACAATTTGAGAGGATGCATTTGCAAGTAATGAGAAGGAAATCTGATTTAACTTTTCTGAAAATATGTAGGGATGTCGATGTTACGCCTATTTTTACCATAATCAATTATAATCTTCGCAATAAGAAAAATGACTGTATTTTTCATAAGGCCAACATTTCACTACTTCAGAATGAAATTCAGAAAGCAAGGTTTAAATTAGACATTTTTTCATGCAAACTTCTCGTTCTTCACACTACTCTGGCAAATATTATCCAACCATCTCTCTGGGCACGAATAGATGCCTGCTCCTCCCTAAAAACCGTGAAATTTGAAGAAATCACTTTAAACAAACAACACATCAAATTCACCCGTCTAGAAAATGCGCAGAAACAGGTACGTGTGAACAGTATGCACAGATTGCCTTCTCACCCTAAACAAAACAGACACTCTATGCCTATGCTCCATGATCCCAGGCCTTCACAACTACAAAACATTAATAATACTTCTATCAGCATAATAAACACTGCCCAAAAGAACAGTTTAAATAATATTATAAATAGTCTGATGATATATAATAACAACATTAATATTGAAAATAATAATAACTATAATCCCAAGAAATCCCCAAGAAACGATAACACTAACTACAATGATTACATGGGTATAAACAAACGAAACATTATGGCGTGTGTTTAGGCAATTTTGATAACAAGCACGGTAGTGACAACCACATTGACCAAAACTGTCCCCACACAAACTCAGATAATAATTGTAATACCCACACCATAAATAATAACCCTCACACCTCCATTACTCAACAAATAATTAAGAATTTGAACTACAATGATAATAACAACACACTTACACATGATTTTGATAACAAACCAAATAG
>JASDQU010503378.1:18457-29973 GCA_032191745.1 Picea mariana | reverse complement strand
AATAATTGGAGAAAAAGAAAAAGGGCTACAAACCAGGAGAAAGCTAATCAAAACCACTGAACAATCTCATATAGCTCTCATATCCATGCTAGAACCCAAGAATTTTAATGAAGCCAACACAGATGATCACTGGGTTAAAGCAATGAATGAAGAACTTGATCAGATTGAGAAAAACAATACATAGGAGATGGTTCAAAGACCCGAAGGTAAAAACGTCATTGGCTCCAAATGGATCTTTAGGAATAAGATGAATGAGAAAGGACAAGTTGTCAGGAACAAAGTGAGGTTAGTCTGTAAAGGCTATGCTCAGATAGAAGGACTGGATTTTGATGAAACATTTGCGCCCATAGCAAGATTAGAAGCTATAAGAATGTTTCTTGCCTATGCTTGTCATAAAAGGTTTAAAGTCTACCAAATGGATGCCAAGTCAGCCTTTCTCAATGGAGAGTTAAGTGAAGAAGTCTATATGGAACAACAAGAGGGTTTCAAATTGTTTGATAAACCTGACTTAGTATGCAAGTTGAAGAAAGCTTTATATGGTTTAAAACAAGCCCCTCGAGCCTGGTATCACAGACTGGATACGTATCTCAAAGAAAAAGGGTTCAAGAGAGGAACAGTTGATAGCAATCTGTATATTAAGACAGACGATAATGAATTGCTCATCNAGTCTGAATTTGAAATGTCTATGATAGGAGAACTATCATTTTTCCTTGGTCTGCAAATTACTCAGAAGTCCGATGGGATCTTCATTTCTCAAGGAAAATATTTAAGAGAAATGTTGAAAAGGTTTCAAATGGAAGATTCTAAACCTGTGGGTACACCTATGTTAACTGGATGTAAATTAAGAAAGGATGATGATTCCCCTGATGTTGATCAAAGCTCATATCGATCAATGATAGGAAGCCTGCTATACATCACAACATCTCGCCCAGACATAATGCATGTTGTAGGAATGGTAGGAAGATATCAGGCTGCTCCTAAATAGAGTCATTTGCAAGTTGTCAAACGGATATTCAGGTACTTAAAAGAAACAATGACTTATGGTCTGTGGTATCCCAAAAATCAAAGTCTTCAGTTGACTGCTTATTCAAATGCAGATTGGGAAAATTGTATTGATGAGAGAAAAAGCACCAGTGGAGGAGCATTCTTCTTGGGTAACTCCTTAATAGCCTGGCTTAGTAAAAAGCAAGGTTCCATCTCTCTATCAACCACAGAGGTAGAGTACATTGCTGCTACTACCTGTTTCACACAGGTATTATGGATGATTCAGACACTTGTAGACTTAGAGGTAAAATATACTGCACCGATCCCAATTCATTGTGATAACACAAGTGCCATTAGTATGTCTAAAAATCCAGTCCTCCACTCCAAGACAAAACATATTCCCATAAAATATCATTTTCTGAGAGAGCAGGTCACCAATCAGATTGTTCAGGTCCATTACATTCCCACTACAGAACAAATTGCAGACATCTTTACTAATCCCCTCGCCAAGACACCGTTTGAATATCTCAGACAGAAGCTTGGTGTCATTTCGTTTCATACCTAAAAGAGTCCATCTTGTTAGGGGGAGATTTGTATTGTGTGATTATCTAATGCCTCCTAAATTTACTGCAATAGCTCAGGGGGAGCATGTCTTCTCTTTGACATTGATGTCAAAGGGGGAGAAATTCGGGTGCCTTAGTTGCCATCAATGCCAAAGGGGGAGACTGTTGGAAAATGTTTAACATATAGCGTATGCTTGTCATTGATGGCAAGTACAACAGTGAAGATGGCGGGATCATAATGTGCATCGATGGAAAAACAGGAACAACGTAGGCTCAGGAGGAATTAGTGTAGAGTCAAGACAACATGAGGACCGTCAGATCTGAATAAAAACAAGAAGAACGCACGCTGAAGAGAAGGATATATCTCAGGCGTTAGATCTGAGCGAACTCGAAAAATCGTGAGTGGAAGAGCCGAGGACTTGGTGTTAAAATTCGTGAGGCATGAGGTCGCAAAGCAGTGAAGTGGCGAGAAGATCAGGACTATCCATCTGTGAAGGACGCATGGCAGAGATCGGAGAGATCTCGCGAACTCGGGGGTTCATAGGATAAAGGCCCAAGTATTGGGTGTTAAAATTTGCGAGGTCATGAAGCAGCGAAGTGGCGAGAAGATCAGGACCGTCCATCTGTGAAGGACACGTGGCAGAGATCGGAGATATCTCGTGAACTCGGGGGTTCGCAGAATAAAGGCCCAAGTATTGGGTGTTCAAAGTTGCAAGGCGCGAGGATGCAAGGCGGCGAAGTGGCGAAATATTTATAGCCATCTATCTGGGGGGACAGGTGGCGAGAGATCGAGAGATCTCATGAACTCAGGAGTTTTGATGAAAACCTGACCCTCAGCGAGTGGTCGCTCTCACCAGGACCTTCTCTTTCTCCTCGACCCGAAGAGTCAAAGCTATTCAACTCCCTCGGGAGTCCTGTACCCACAGCGATACTACCAGTGATCCTCCCTTCGCAGATCGGAAGATCCGATCTCACGATATCGCGAGACTCGTAACACTTCTCTTGGTCGCTCAACCGCTGAAACCCCGAACGTCGATGGTCAACGGTCAAACCTCGGGGTATCACCAATCGCGATGCCGAATCCTTATACTTTGAACCCCTCAAATTCTGAGGTGCCTATCCCCGATGTGAGGCCACCTGTCCTTCACTTACTCCCGGGGCCCCACGATGCCACGTCACCTCAGGACTTCGCGGATCGCGGATCCTCGACACAAAGTCTCTTACTGGTGGAAACCCCAAACTCCGAAACCTCGATGCTCCGAATTCATGCCACTTGCCCGCGTTCCAACCGACGGCTCCGATTAAAATCGGAAAATCGTGCCTCGCGATTTCGACGTGCATGCAACTCCTGCACTCGCCAACCCCGATATACCGATATTCAATGGCAGATGGATTCTCCTGCGCTTGAAGGTTAATTCTTCCTTAGAAGTTCAAGTCATCGATTCTCTTCCTCTTGAAGAGATCCCCGCTCTACCACCTTTTTCCTGTGTGAACTTTGCTGGGTTCTGTTCACATGGAGAAACAAAGGAACTATCCCTCCTGAGCTTTGTTCTTCGAATTTCTTCAGAGAMTTCGAGCACGATGCCTGCGCTTCTCCTTCAACAACTTTCAAAGTGTTGAAGTCTTCCGGGGCCTGTGCACTCACACTCGCAACAGCCTCGACCCCTCCTTTCTCAAACTTGCTACTGAGACTCCAATTCGACTTGCACTTCGCCTGCACGGCTCGAACAACCCAATTCACTCTRGGAAAAGAGAATAAAAGTTCAACTGCTTAGCCTCCTCGAGGCACTCTATGTGGAGGAATTCGACTGCACTCTATGCAGGAATCTCCTGGCTCAAGCAGAGAAACAATTGGAACTCATTCTTTCATTCCCTCAGGTTTCGAACCTGATATGAAATCACATACGCAGCGTATAAAAGATAAGCATAGAAAGAAGCAAAAATGCATAAGCATAATATCAACAACACATAGAGATCAAACACATCCATGGGTTTGAATCAAGGCTCTTCCTATTAATTCAATGTCTGTACATGGAGGTCCTCCACAAATTCCCTGCTCTTCTCTTCCTTGCTTCTCTATGAATGAGAATGAATTTATAATAGAATGTTACAATCATACAAGGGAGGGTGTCTATACTCTGGTTTCCCTCTCGAAAGCTAAAACTGTCTAATCTATAGTTAATTCCTATCTACCTGCATTAAACTTATTAAATGCCTTCCTATCTATAACATAATACAAGTGCGCCCGGCTTTGAATGCCTTCATTTAAATGGCGGCGCAACAAATCTTCAACGGGATTCAAAAATGGTATGTGCTGGCGCTGTCCAGCTRTTTTTCTCTTTCCTCCACGCACTGGCTCGCTTGTTGACGTCATAGATGCTCCTGCATCATACTCCTCGGCTCGAAAAAATGTCATGGGCTCCTGTCCATGAGCTACTGCACGGTGTGCCCATGCTTCTGTATAACAGCCTCTGTCTCCCAGCTGGCATCCTCCACTGGGTGATCTTTCCATTTCACCAGGTATTCAAAATACTGCTTTCTCTTGGTCTTCCTGCCTACTCGCTTGTCCAGTATACACTCCATCTGAGGCTTTGGTGCAACTGGTAACTGTCTCTGCCACTGGACCACTAGTTCCCCAGTTCCAGCTCCTTCATCCTTGTATGGGTATAAATCTGACACATTGAAAATTGGAGATATCCCAATGCCCTTTGGCATCTCAAGCTCGTATGCATTCTCCCCGAATTTCTTCAGGATTTGGCATGGCCCGATCTTCTTCATCTTGAGCTTGTTGTATGTTCCCCTTGGGAACCTTTCCTTCCTCAGGTGCGCCAGAACCATGTCTCCAAATTCAAACTGAAGCTGCCTCTTTCTCTGATCGGCTCTGCACTTATATTCCTGATTGGATTTCTGCAGTCGTTGTCTCACCTGTGCGTGAAGTTCCTGCATTGCCTCAGCGAATTCTTCATCCCTCACGCTGCTGGTTTCAGCCTGTTTTGACTCTCTAAGATCAGACACTCCTCTCGGCTGCGTCCCATACAAAATCTGAAATGGGCTCTTACCTGTACTTCGATTCACCAAATCGTTGTACGCGAATTCTGCCTGCGGTAGGATCTGATCCCAACTGGTGTGATGCTCAGTCACCAGGCCTCTCAACAGATCCCCCAAGCTTCTATTGACCACTTCGGTCTACCCATTCATCTGTGGATGGTAAGCAGAGATAAATGCCAAGTTGGTGCCCAACTTATTCCATAGCGTCCTCCAGAAGTGACCTATGAACTTCGTATCCCTGTCCGAGACTATGCTTCTCGGCAACCCATGCAATCGCACAATCTCTTTGAAAAAAAAATTCGCGATGTGGGTCGCACCGCTGGTCTTATGACACGGGATGAAATGTGCCATCTTCAAAAACCTGTCCACCACAACAAAGATGGAATCAACTCCTCACTGAGTTCTCGGTAATCCCAACACAAAGTCCATGCTAATGGCTTCCCATGGCCTCTCGAGTATGGGCAACGGCTGATAGAACCCTGTGTTCTGTCTTCGGCCTTTAGCATGTTGACATATCCTGCACCTGTCAACAAAACGTTTAACATATGTATGCATGCCCGGCCAAAAGTATGATTCGCTCAACTTGGCGAACATTTTGTCATGCCCAAAATGACCCGCTAAGCCTCCACTGTGCTTCTCCTTCACCAAATTCTCCCTCATAGAGCAATTTGGAATGCACAATTGATTGCCTTTGAACAGCAATCCATCCTGGATCAGGTAGTCAATCCATGGACTCCTATCTCTGAGAACTGGATTCTCAGCTGCCTCGTATGCTTCACCGAAATTAACGTCGTCGGCATACATATCCTTTAAATTTTCAAAACCCAAGGTTTTCACCCTGAATTACTGCAGCAAAAAACATTTTCGGCTCAAGGCATCAGCTACCTTGTTCGCAGTCCCCGAAATATGCTTGATCACGAAGGTGAAATTCTGCATGTACTCTACCCATTTCACATGCTTCTGATTCACCTTCTCTTGCTGACTCACGAATTGTAACGCGTGATTATCACTGTACAGAACAAATTCCTTGGGTATCAGATAGTGCCTCCACTTCTTCAATGCCTGGACAATGACATAGAATTCTTTGTCGTACGTGGAGTACTTCAACTTCGCATCATCCAGCTTCTCACTGTAATATGCCACAGGTCTGTCATCCTGACTCAAGACCCCTCCAACAACATACCCACTGGCATCACACTTCACCTGGAAGGTTTTCTAAAAATCTAGCAACACTAACATTGGTTGCTCTGTTATCTTCCACTTCAACAGATTGAAGCTCCTCTCCGCCTCGGCTATCCACTGGAAAACCTTATGCCGCTTCTTCACAGTGTCCATCATTGCGTCACTGATTCCACTGAAATTCCGAATAAATTTCCTGTAGAAGCTTGCCAAACCATGGAATCTCCTCACCTCAAAGACATTCCTCGGCGATGGCCAATTCCTGATTACGTTCACCTTCTCAGGATCCATCTTCAATTCATTTGCCGAGATTACAAAACCCAGATATATGAGTTCTGTCTGCATGAAGGAACACTTCTTCAAATTAATCAGCAGCTTCTCCTGCTGCAGTCTCCTCATCACAATGGCCAAATGCCTCAAGTGTTCAGCCCTGGTTTTACTGAAGATCAGTATATCATACAGGTATACAACCACAAATTTTCCAATGAATTCCCGCAGGACTTCATTCATCAGCCTCATAAAATTACTTGGCGCGTTTGTCAACCCAAACAGCATGACCAACCATTCGTACAAACCCTCATTTGTTTTGAATGCCATCTTCCATTCATCTCCCTCTCTCATCCGGATCTGATGGTATCCGCTCTTGAGGTCTATCTTCAAAAAATAATTCGCCCCACTCAGGCAATCCATCAAGTCATGCATTCTCGGCAGTGGAAACCTATACCTGATGGTGATCTTATTTATCGCCCTGGAGTCTGTACACATCCTCCAGCCTCCATCCTTCTTCGGAATCAGTACCGTTGGAACGACACATGGACTCAAACTCTCTCTGACTAGTCCCTTGTCCTGCAGATCCTGTACCTGCCTTTTGACTTCCTCGTTCTCCTGAGGTGTCAACCTGTACGCTGCCTTATTTGGAAAACTTTCTCCGGGTATGGGATCAATATGATGACTCACACTCCGCATTAGTGGCAACGAACGAGGTAGTTTGTCCACGATGATATCAGCGAACTCTCCAAGCAGTCCCTGAATCTCCTCCAGCAAGTCATCCACTCTTGTTCTTTTCAGAACAATTCTTGGTTTCCGGACAACAAGGAATTGTGGATCTTCATTCTTCTCCAGCTCTGTGAGAAGTTCCTTCCCACTCATGAGAAGTATTGTGCTGCTAACTTCTGGCTCCACCTTCTTATCCTTCATCGGCAGCAACGTGTGTGTTTTCCCATCCTTCTCCAAGGTGTATGTGTTCATCCTCCCATCATGAACAACACTTCTATCAAACTGCCATGGTCTTCCCAATAATACATGACAGACATCCATGGGAATGACATCACACAGAATTTCATCCCTATATTCACCCATTTTAAAATTTACCAAGCATTGTTTTGTAACACATACCTGGTGTCCTTTCTGTAGCCATGTCACTTGGTATGGACTAGGGTGTTTGTTCGTTTTCAGTTTCAGCTTCTCCACCATCTCGGTCGAAACGATATTATCGGTGCTCCCACTGTCCACTATGACCTTGCATTTCCAGCCCTGGGTCTTGCAAGTCATCCGGAACAGTCTACATCTCTGAGCTGTGTCCTCTACCTCCCTCTCTAGTTTCAAAAGGACCTTATGCACTGTCAGCGACTCCCCACTCCTAGTGTCTTCATCCTCCACGTCACGCCTCTGCGCCTCAGCAACGTGATCTTTTCCTCTGTCCATTTTCCTCTCTGGATAGTCAACGGCTTTATGTCCGTCTTTCCCACATGTAAAACATGTGATAACTCCTCCACGACCTCTTCCTCTACCTCGGGTACAAGGAAATGTATTGGCATCAGCATAATCTCCTTGTTGATCCAGTCGCTACCTCCTCGGCTCAATATTCTGCTGCCTCTGCTGTGAGGTTCCACCTCTTTCATCTTTTCCCTGAGGCTTCTTCCACTCCTCCTTGGGCTTCTGTGTTCTCTCTTGAACAACGGCTTTTCCTCGTGGTTGTCTTCTGCCTCGCCCTCGCTGTCCCTGCTTGCGGCTCAGATTTTCTTCTGCTTTCAGAGCCATCTGATATGCATCCTCAACTGTGCGGATGGTCAGCATGCTCAATTCATCCTGGATGTCATACCTCAACCCATTCAGGTACCTTGCCACCTTTTCGTCATCACTCTCCCGATGACCAGCTCTGATGTTGAGCCTGTAGAACTCCTCAGTGTACTCCCTCACCGACATCAACTTCTATCTCAGGTTCTGCATATGCCTGAACAAAGTGATCTGGTAGTCCCTCGGAATGAATTTCGCCTTCATCTTGGCAATCATCTGATCCCAGCTTTTGATCTTCTGTTTGCCTTTGAAACGTTGGTCCGCCTGTAGTTCGTCCCACCATAAGGCTGCATGTCCCTTTAGCTTCGTGACGGCATGTCTTACCTTCTTGTCTTCTTCGATGTCCTCATAATCGAAGTAAGTATCGAGTGCTCGGATCCAATCCAGCAACTCCTCAGCGTTAAGACTTCCCTCATAGACAGGAATGTCCATCTTCGTCTTCGAGCTCATCCTCGAAATGGCTCTAATCAACCTCTCGGTTGAAGCATCTTCTGCTGAGACCTCTTCTTCAGCATGTCCAGCTTCCTCTTCAATCTCGGGGTTGCTGAACTCCCCTGCATCGGCTCCACGCCTTTGGGTGGTCTCCATATCTTCGAGTCTCGCCCTGAGATCTCATATTTGACGTTCCATATCTGGATTACCTGCTGGCCTACCCCTTCTTCGGGCATCCCTGTCTTCACGATCAGGTGACTGCCTTTCCCTTCTGGGTGGCATTGTGTATCCGCTTCTCTCTACTACCGTAGCAAAGAGAACTCCAACTCCGTGCTCTGATACCACTCTGATGGCAACTTGCCCCTCAGCGAGCGGTCGCTCTCACCAGGACCTTCTCTTTCTCCTCGGCCCGAAGAGTCAAAGCTCTTCAACTCCCTCGGGAGTCCTGTACCCACAGCGATACTACCGGTGATCCTCCCTTCGCAGATCGGAAGATCAGATCTCACGATATCGCGAGACTCGTAACACTGCTCTTGGTCACTCAACCGTCGAAACCCTGAACGTCGATGGTCAATGGTCAAACCTCGGGGTATGGCCAATCGCGATGCCGAATCCTTATACTTCGAACCCCTCGAATTCCAAGGTGTCGATCCCCGATGTGAGGCCACCTGTCCTTCACTTACTCCCGGGGCCCCACGATGCCACGTCACCTCGAGACTTCACGGATCGCGGATCCTCGACACAAAGTCTCTTGCTGGTGAAAACCCCGAACGCCGAAACCCCGATGCTCCGGATTCGTGCCACTTACCCACGTTCCAACCGACGGCTCCAATTAAAATCGGGAAATCGCGCCTCACGATTTTGACGTACATGCAAATCCTACACTCGCCAACCCCGATATACCGATATTCAATGGCAGATGGATTCTCCTGCGCTTGAAGGCTAATTCTTCCTTAGAAGTTCAAGTCGTCGATTCTCTTCCTCTTGAAGAGATCCCCGCTCTACCACATTTTTCCTGTGTGAACTTCGGTGGGGTCTGTTCACATGGAGAAACAAAGGAACTATCCCTCTTGAGCTTCGTTCTTCGAATTTCTTCAGAGACTTCGAGCACGATGCCTGTTCTTCTCCTTCAACAACTTTCAAAGTGTTGAAGTCTTCCGAGGCCTGTGCACTCACACTCGCAACAGCCTCGACCCCTCCTTTCTCAGACTTGCTACTGAGACTCCAATTCAACCTGCACTTCGCCTGCACGGCTCGAACAACCCAATTCACTCTGGGCAAAGAGAACAAAAGTTCAACTGCTTAGCCTCCTCGACGCACTCTATGCGGAGGAATTCGACTGCACTCTATGCAGGAATCTTCTGGCTCAAGCAGAGAAACAATTGGAAATCATTCTTTCATTCCCTCAGGTTTCGAACCTGATATGCAATCAGATACGCAGCATATAAAAGATAAGCATAGAAAGAAGCAAACATGCATAAGCATAATATCAGCAACACACAGAGATCAAACACATCCATGGGTTTGAATCAAGGTTCTTCCTATTAATTCAATGTCTATACATGGAGGTCCTCCACAAATTCCCTGCTCTGCTCTTCCTTTCTTCTCTATGAATGAGAATGAATTTAGAATAGAATGTTACAATCATACAAGGGAGGGTGTCTATACTCCAGTTTCCCTCTCGAAAGCTAAAACTGTCTAATCTATAGTTAATTCCTATCTACTTGCATTAAACTTATTAAATGCCTTCCTATCTATAACATAATACAAGTGCGCCCATCTTTGAATGACTTCATTTAAATGGCGGTGCAACAAATCTTCAATGGGATTCAAAAATGGTATGTGCTGGCGCTGTCCAGCTATTTTTCTCTTTCCTCCACGCGCTGGCTCACTTGTTGACGTCGTAGATGCTCCTGCATAAAGTTTGTAGGTTGAGAGTCCAAACATTGGGTACTCCAAGTTGTGAGGTCATGAGGTAGCAAGAGAAGGACAGTCGTCAGATATGGATCACAAGAGGACTGTTGGATCTGCGCGGGGGATCACTCGTGGTGAAAGATCGTTAACTCGTTGACTGGAAAGTCAAAGGAACAGCGAGATGCGAGATCGCGATTTAATCAAGGACCGTTGGATCAAGAGGACGAGTGGAAAAAGATCAGAGCACCATAAAGCTCCATCTCAGAGTTTCCCCTATCGCGACTTGGAGTGATGAAAATCTCCATCTTAGGATCAGCGAGACACGATATCATGAAAAGATCATGAACATCAATACACCAAAAGATGTGGACCGTTGATCTAAGCTCCATCTCAGAGTCTCTCCTATCGCGACTTGGAGTAACGAAAATCTCCAGCGAAGGAACAGCGAGATGCGAGATCACGATGAGATCAGGACCGTTGATTCACTAATATCATGAACCATCAATCAGGGTCGATGAGGATCAAGAGTTTGACTATCTCAGAGAAGACGAAGAGTCTTAAACTGCCAGAGAGACTGAGGAATCTCAGAATAACATACAGTGATGTTGGACACACGGGGTGAACCACCAGAGAAGCTGAAGAGTCACAATGATAATCAGACAGAGCACTCGAGAGGTGGAGGATAATGGTGCAGACTCAGCATGTAGAGGCATTGCGAAAATTGCATGCACAAGGTGCACAAAAGCTATAAATACACGGTACAGAGAAGAGATGGGTGCTGTTGCTGTTGGAGGTTGTGGTGAGAGTTGCTGGTAAAGGTGATTCAGGTGTGAAGAAGGAGGAGAGTGCAGCAGCTGAATATCACAGAAGAGGAACTGTGCAGAGAATGGAGATGGCGCACAGAGCATAAAAAGAAGAAGACCAGACAGCGCAAGTGATGTGAGCAGAAAAGAAATGAGGCAGACAGAGCAATGAAATGCAGCAGAACAATGATAAGTCGGGTAAGCCATTGTTGAACATTATATCACTGTAATAAGTTTCAGAAGCAAAGATTTATATTTCAGGGTGGTTGGGAAGTGCTAGGGAGGACTATTGTCCTCAGAGGTTCAAGTGGGTGCTTGAACACAGGGATTTGGTGCTTCCTTCTAGTTGTTGCTAGAGAAACCAGGGAGTTGGTGCTTCCATCTAGTTGGTGGTAGAAAAATCAGGGAGTTGGTGCTTCCTTCTAGTGGGTGCTAGAGAAAACAGAGAGTTGGTGCTCTCAGCAAGTTGCAGCTTGCTAAACAGAGGTCGTAGCCTCATTATGAGTTGGTGCTCATA
>JASDQU010503378.1:2613-17834 GCA_032191745.1 Picea mariana | reverse complement strand
CTTCGTCAGATGACTCTCCTCCTAAAGAGGAAGGAGATGAATGAGGTGGGGAAGGTGGAATACCAAATCCTCCGGCTGCAAGAGTAGGGGTGTGGTCAGGATCTGTGGTATTATCTTATAAAGGATTTAAAAGCAGACCAGTTCCTTCAAGTTGTTATCTAATATCAGAGAAATCTAAAGGTTGATTCAGTGGAAGACCAGGTTGTTTGATATGGGCCAAAGCACTGTGTGTCCTTAAAAGTGACTGATAAACAATTTCTTGTACGTCGGACCCTTGAGGGTTTGGTGATACTGGCTCAATGGGAATCTGGGAATTTTCATTCGAGGTGGTTGTTGTTTCAGAAGTAACGTTGTTGTCAGAATGAATCTATGTTACTATAGGAGAGAGAGTGTGTGGGGGAGGAGTCTTGTGACTTCCACCTACCATCAATTGTATTCAGGCCCTCCTTCTAGCACCATTTGTTGACAGGTGAAAATGACCATCCATCAACTAGAAGAACAAGTCCGGTCCAGGGTTGTCTAAATAACCCAAGACGTTTGGTGTAACTTGTTCCGACATGTTTAATGGATTCGTTAGCTAATCTAAATTTCCTAAAAGAAACAAACAAAATAAATGAAATAACTAACTAATTACTAATCACTATATATATATATATATATATGTACATACGTATAATGTAACTATTGTAGATATATTTAAACAAAAGATTTACTTATCTTATTTATATACATGATATAAAAACTGCAAGTTTTAATCTAAAATTACAAAACTCAATGTGAAAAATGGTTGCTTCGAAGAATCAGATAAAGAAAGAACATAAAAATATTTTTTCATTTTTCCTTTATAAATCTAAATTAATATAAAAAAAATACTATGAAACAGAAACATGTGGATAGTCAAAAGCCGAACCATACATTCGAGTTTCAGTGATAAGTAAATGACAGAAAAATGTAAATGAGATAACCTGTTAGTGAGTTAGCAATATGTATCCAAGCATCTGCATGATTAGAGATTGTCCAACTACCACGTCCAAGAGGGAAACCTGCAATGAACCTTAAGACTGTTCTAAATAAATTCAGAACAATGTGTTGGCAGTTGGGTTTTAATAACAGAATAGATGATATGAATAGGTCATGTGATCTTATGATCGCAAGCAATTACATTAAGTTAAATCCAATTGTAACAACATTTCATTTGATCATTCAACTAAAAATTGAAGAGAAATCCTGTCATTTAAGATGAATAGATGATCACACTGTTAATATCTAAAGCATCAAATATGAACGATATTTATAAAAGAATTATCCCAAAACATAACAGATCATGAATTCTAAATCTAACAAAACCTATTAGTATATCATGATAAACAAAACATAAATGAAAACACCATTTACAAGAGGCTAAAGCCAAAATGCATATTGTTCTTCCATTTAAGTCTGTGAATTAATCGTCCATATTCTGCCCTAGGCCAAGATGATTTCTATTACAAAATATTGTGTATTTAAAGAGTTCAGGTAAGCTAAGCATCCTATCTTCTAAGATAGGATCATATCTCAAAAGGATCTCAAAGTTACAACAATAGAGGGTCTAAAACGCCACTCAATATCAAACCATATCTTAAAAATTACACAAGTTTTGTTTTGATTTACAGAATAAGACAAACAAGGTGACTAATCAACTAAGTCCAGCAATGCTCCATCTTATGAGATCACCACAAGATACATCATATCCTGAAAGAAAAACGAAATGTGCAAATTAAATATTTATTTAACTAATAATTTCCAATTTTTTATATCAAAAATTTTACTTGGCTAAAAAATCTCACAATTCTGTAGCCAGTCTTATTATTGACAACATAAATCTAAATCACTCTATATTAATTAGAAAAATAACAATAAAACACAACAAAAAAAAAATATATATAATCTTACCATTCAACTGAAAATCAAATTCGAATCACAAAATTTCAGAGTTGATCACAGCCTCGATACTATCGACCTTTTTTATTATGATATTGCTAGTCCTTTTCAAGCATTTTCCTTATCTCTGTGCATTTATCTTGAGCTCACAGTTTTCAATTGTCAATGAGTAGTTTTGAGTCATAAGAGTCTTGATCTCTTTTTGAAGGATGAGAATGTCTGTGTAATACAGACCTATCCGGTGTAAACACACTTCATAATTTACAGCCGAGGAAAATGGTTGAGCAAGAACATGAATGTTTGTTAAAACAATTCCACTATCCACTCTCAGATTTTTATCGAATTTAATTCATGGAAAATCTTTTTTGTGCTTTAGAAATGGTGGCAAGTTATTCACATAATCGAAAGCTTGACTGAGATCCAGTTTAGATTGATTTGGGTCTCCAGCTACCATAAATTTTTCAATCTCAGAATCAGATCTCTCATGGACCTTGATCGATTTGATCAAGCTCACATGAGCTTTTAATCTATTCCGTAGGCTCCTAGAAATCAGTCTCCCATCCCTCTTGTTATTAAACCCTTGCATGTATCGATTTTTCTTTGACTGTTTGGAAGGGTTTCCACTAGTGGATTTGATGTTAAGGTTAGGGTAGATGACTTGCTCACACTCAAGAGTTTCAACAATCTTGGATCCAACATCCTACTTCTCACACACATATTGATTAGGTGTAACCCTTTCAAAAGGGTTTTCACATAAGAAAATTGACCTATCACTAGAGGGAAAAAGAGACTTTATAGCATAGGTTTATCAACCACCAGAGTCTCCACAGGGTTTACTCTCACAAATGCATTGCAAGTCATGAAATCATCCCAATCATCATTAAGTAGTTGTAGATGATGGACTATCAACAACTTAATCAACCCATGATGAAATAAGCTAGAATCCAATTTCTTCCTTTTATATCTCTTTGACATCTTATATAAACGTCTTAATAAGTAAAAAGGCATGATTAACTAGAAACCAATAAAATGCATTAGCAGCCTTATGTGGTAAAGGAAGACGAGTCTGTAGCAACCTTCACAAGTGACAAAATGCCTTAACATTGCCAATAAACCATGCCATCTATCCTTCAATAGAGAGAGTGGCATACCTTTCTCATAGCATTGAATTTTTCGGGAGGTGATGAACAGACCCCATGGTACCTCGTCCAACTTTGAATTTTTAAACCATTTTTGGATGGTAAGGGGAAGACCTTTTGCCTCACTCAGGAATGCCTTGGTGATTTCTAATTGAATTTCGCCCTCTACATCCATCAAATGTGAGGGCGAACTCTTGGTATTCTTGTAAGTTATAACCCTGAAACTTCTCAAGAAACACAAGCCAACCCTATCTTTTAAGGTCTTCACTCGCGTCATCATACAACAACAAATTTTTGGAGCCATTCAGCTCAACATAGACGACAGGGGCCATAAGGGTTTGGACAAGAAATCACAAGGGAGAACAAAACAGACTATGAGAATAAGGGGTATAAAAAACAAAGGAAGGCTAGTGCAAGTAACCAAGGAATAAAACCCACAGTTACCCTAGCATGAGCAAAAAGAGAGCATAAGGGGTTTCGAGCCACAAAAATCGGGCGTTTTGGGTAATGAATTCCATGAGTACAGAGAAAAACCCAAGACTTTAGTTTGGAATGATGGATCCGTCGAATCAAACTACCACTTCAAATATATTACAGGGTACGAATGAGTTTGAATCTCATCATTTGTAATGGGTACCTTGATTTGCCAAGGTTAGGAGAGGATGCGATCCAAAAATAAAAAACCAATCAAAGGATTTTAAAATAAAAAATTATCTATCAAGAACATTAATGAAGAAGATTATAGTCTTAATTCCAATCTATTCTTGATGTGTTTATAAATTACTCAAGATATAGCTTATAATCCAGGAGCAACTCGAAAAAAAATGTTTTATTGATATATGATAAGATTCAAATAAAAACAACATTCATTAAAAGAGTTGTAAGAATATTGACCCTACATAAATACCAAGCCTTGGATATAATTTCAATTTGATTATAAGTTTCAATGTTTCATTCATGCTTTCAGTCATGAATGAGACATGAAAACAAAAATAATATAATAGGAACAATTAAAACATCTTCTTTACAGCTGAGTAGTCATCTTCAAATAGAAATATTTCCATGATGAAGCGTAGGCAGCTACAAAAATTGTTATTTGTCACTTTAAAAGGCAAAACTCGTGTAGGGCTGCCAACAAAACCCTTTGTTGTAGTTGGTCCAACTAGATCAGTATGCACAATTTCTAGCGGTCTTGTCATTGAATATTATTTTGATTTAAACCTGGTATTTGTTTCTTTTCCTTGTTGACAATGCTTGCATAAAGTGTTGGTTGGTTTTGTGATATGGGGCATTTCTCTAACTGCTTCCCTTTTGCTAACTTTGACAAGGTTATCAAAATGTATGTGACCCATTCTTTTGTTTCATAGCCAACTTTCATCTTCCTTTCCTAGGCAACACTTTTCATTTCCAATTTCACTTAATACATATATGTTGCTTGAAGTTATCGCAGTTGTTGCAATCAATTTTCCTGAACCTTCTTTTCTTATCTCACACTTTTGTTAATTGAAAGTAACTTTATGACCTTGGTTACACATTTGGCTCACACTTATGAGTTTATGTTTCATATATTATACTAGTAGAACATTTTCTGCCTTGGTATTCTTGTTCCCAATTCTGACTGTCTTTTCCAATTATTTTAGTTGAATCATCATTTCTGAAGGAGACTGATTGATCTCTTTCCTTTCTTAATGTAAGAAACTTGTCTCTATCACCTTTCATGTGTTTTGAACAGCCACTGTCAACATACCAACCACATTTCTTCTACTTATCTTGTAGAGCGAGTGTGCATTCTTCATTGCTATACTGATTCAGCTTTCTTATCCATGTCCTTTTCTAAGGTTCATGTCTGTGACTGTTGTTGTTCTATTGTGGTTCTCTTGGAGGGACTGTAATTCTGAAATATTTGGCCATGTGTCCAAAGTTTTTACATTTGTAGCATTCCACTTTAGTGCTCAAAGATTCAAAATTGTTGTAACTTATTCTTTGTGTTTCACTAGGCCTTCTTGGATAACCCTTTTGTGTATGACTTTCAAAGTTGTTTATGTTCCTGTTGTTAGCTCTGCAATTCACAACTTTATGTCCAAAATTATTACATGAATAACATAAACCAAAAAGTATAGTTTGATACCTAGGAGTTGAAGATCTTCTGAAAGGAGGTACTCTTATGAATCCTTCTTCTTCTTGAGGCCTATCTGTTTTTGTCGATCGTTGATTATGAAATCTGAATCTTCTCGGTGGAGGAGTGTTCCTGTAATTTTCTTTGTAGATCTTTCTATCCCCTTTGATTGTTTTTGCATAGCTTTTTGGATATGTTTCTTTTTCTATTGTTTTGGAGCTTAATCCATTTTCTGTCTGATTGTATCCAAGTATGGACTTGTCATGATGAGTTTTTTGACTGCTAATAATTTCGTTCAAAACTTTTGTGTTCTTTTGCATATTTTTCTTTTGAAGATCCTTTCTTAATGTGACAATTTATGCTTCCAAATTTCCAATGATCCTATTTCTTCCTTATAGATGTTATTTGAGTGTTTCTTCAATACTTTTATCCTCTTCAATTTGAACCTTCAAATTTGTGATCATTTGTTCTAGTTCCTAAGTGTCTTCTTTCTTTTCTAGTTTCACTTGTAGTTTCTTTTTTTCCTTCTTTTCTCTTCTAATAACTTCTATGGCACACAACAATTCTTCTTGGTAGTCAAATTTTGCCTCTTCATATTATTCTTCGGAGTCTTCTTTATCATAGTCTTCTACCGCAATGAATATAACTCTTTCTGTCTCACTGTCAATGACTTCATCTTCATATGATGATGATATGTCTTCTTTGGTGCATATGTTTTTCTTGAAAACTTTCTTTGTGGTTCTTTTGCCTATATATATTTTTTTACTACTTGAGTAACCTTCATCATCTATCTTTTTCTTATGAGGACATTTGTTATCAAAATGACAAATACCATCACAATTAAAACAAATCAAAGGAAGCTTACCTCTATACCTGTCGTTGGTTCCCTTGTTAAATCTTTTGACAAAGTTGGTCGCTTCTTCATCATCTTTCAAGACGTCACTATTGCTGCTATGTTCTTTTTCTTTTTTCTTTGACCTTTTTGATGCTTTGAATGATGCCTATTTTATATCTAGATTTTCCTATTCATTTCTCATTTCATATGCTGTGAAGATTCTATGTAGTTCATCCATGCTTATTGAGTTTATATTTTCTCTTTCTTCTAGTGCTGATATCCCAGGGTCAAATCTCACAAGAAGAGATCTTAGTACCTTTTGAACAGTTACAGATTATTTGATTTCTTCTCCCAATCCTAAGATTTCATTTATTGTTTCATCGATTCGTAAAAAGTAAGCTACAATATTCTCATCTTCCTTCATCTTTAGTTGTTCAAACTAACCTCTGTAAGTTTGAATCTTTGATACTTTGACTTCTGAATCTCCTTCATAAATATTTCAAATTTTTTCCCAAATATATTTAGCAGATTTACAATGTGAAACTTTGGTGAATATTGATTCTCCAAGACCATTCAGAAGTGCATTTATGTCTCTGAAATTATTTTGACCAAGTTTCATTTCTTTGTCATTTGTCTATGGAACTGTTGGTGATGTGTATCCATCTACAATTGATTATCAAATTTCAAATCCATGTGCATGTATATATATCTTCATCCGTATGATCCAAAATTCACACTTCTATCCATCAAACTGTGGTATTCCATTTTTATGCATGTTGTTTCCCTCCATGATCTACCTTTTAGTGATTAAACTGATTTTTGAAGGAACCTGCTATGATACTAATTGTTGGATAACTGAGAGGGGGGGTGAATCAGTAATAGAGAAATCTAATCCCTTTTAGCCATATAATGCAAGTGTTATATCAATGTAGCATTATCATCCAATATTTGCAAAGAAAATAAACAATGAACAAATGAACAATCATACACATACACAGTACACCAGTGTTTTTACGTGGAAACCCAAAGCGGGAGAAAAACACATAATGTTTTTTATTATATGTCTTGAAGAATTACATTCATCAGAAGCACAAAATTCCATTTTTTTATAGCTGCAACTGGAAGGAGGCTCCAACTCCCTAGTTTCTCAGGCTACAACCTGAGGGAAGCTCCAACTCCCCAATTCTCTGGCTACAATTAGAAGGAGGCTACAACCTGAGGGAAGCTCCAACTCCCCAATTCTTTGGATACAACCAGAAGGAGGATATTACCCCCTATGTTCTCCAGATACAACCAAAAGGTGGCTACAACCACCTGTCCTTGCCCTGACGTATAAGTATAATGATGGAACCACTATCACACTATCACTGTGAGATATACTGCTATAAACTTGTACCAATCAACCTACACCAAACATCTTGTAACAATAACCTAAACCATGAATCAACCATGCATCAACCTGTACCTCAATCTGTAATCAACATGTACCATAAACAAGTGTATCAACCATGCACCAACCTGTACCTCAACCTCAACCAAAATACCTCATCAATTTCATCATCCAAATATGATTTGTAACTATGTAATAGACCCGGTGTATATGATGACATACCTACAAACCTTCCTTAACTTTAACAAGAAGAGACTAGCATTTTCATCAAACTTTACTTTAGTCTCACATGACTAGTTTTGGATTAGTCAACAACTCTAACTTGAAATAATCATAACTATGTACCTGTAATGAATAAAGATCTGAAAATAGTACACAATGCTCTTCAGTGTGTTTTATGAAATTCCTCCAGGTGTCACTACTTGGAACCTATCAGAAAAGGAGTTATAGCAAAAATGGCATACCTTGTTGAATTCTAGCTTATTCTAGAGAGCGAACTTGTAGAGTGTGCTCCGCAAAGAATATTTGTTGTATGGATCTGAAAATAATACACAAAATACTTTCAAATGAGAGAGCCTTGCCTCTTATTTATACTTTCATGTAGCTTCCTTAGAAGCATATTCTAGACCACTTTTTCCACATAGCCACTTTGTCCACATAGTCACCTATGTCCAACTTTGCCCAATTTGCCACTTGTCCATATATCCAATAGCCACTTGACTACTTAACCCATTTTCCTCATTTTAGGGTTAACCTTCTTATAACCAATTTCCATAATTAGAAATCTCTCCATTTACTTTATTATTTAAATAATCCTCCTTGACTTTGTCACTTCACTTTATTATTTAAATAATCCTCCTTGACTTTGTCACTTCACTTTATTATTTAAATAATCCTCTTTGACTTTGTCACTTCAATTTATTATTTAAATAATCCTCTTTGACTTTGTCACTTCACTTTATTATTTAAATAATCCTCTTTGACTTTGTCACTTCACTTTATTATTTAAATAATCGTCTTTGACTTTGTCACTTCACTTTATTATTTAAATAATTTCTTTATTGCAAGCACTTTGACTTCTTTGACCTTTTGGAACTTCACGCCAACATATGAGGGTCCTCCAACTTCGTAAGGCCGTAACTCTCAAACCGTGAGGAGTTATGTGACATTCCACATACCACCAGAAATGGCATGACATGTACTATCCATATAGAATAGTCTTACCTACAAATATATCAAAACTCATACCATTATACATAAAAAAAAAAAAATTGTGTCCATTACCCAATCCTTTGTGCTACCAGAATTCGCTACCAGACTTTCTTCAAGGGTTGACATCAATGACAACCAACCCAATTAGTCAACATAATGAATGTAGATTCACCTTTAAACTTAGTAATTTGTTTATTTAATTCATACTATTATAATTTTCATTCACTCTTATCTTTTATTTATTTTTTCATATGTAAAAGTAGATTAGTAACTAATATTAGATCTCTTTAAATTTTTCCCGAGATTTGGTTCTATTTTATAAACATTTGTTTCCAAGTTTTCTCGCAAATATTGCGCTCTGTATTTTTTATACTTTGTATTTATTCAAAACATAGATGTACATAATATATAATTAGGTTATTTCTACAGCTTAGATTGTATCCCTATACCAGCCAACGAAGCCGTAAAACCCATCAGGGTGAGTCATCCCAAACGAATTAGGCTACGTAGATAACCTCGGACCAGGATTTCCCTCACAGTTGATGATCTGTTCACTTATGCTCGTCAACACAAGGCCATATCATCTATCCAAAATAACTGATGGAGAGGAACCAAGCAACTTGGAGGACAATTTCTCAGATGAGCAATTGTTTTTAGTACAAATTGTTGATGATTATTTTGTTGACATTATTGAATTTTTTAGTACAGGATTTTCCCCAAAGGAATACAATACCGTGTAGAAGAAGAATCTAGTGGTGAGAGATAAAAACTACCAAATTATTGCAGGGAACTTGTACAAGCTTTGTGTGGACAACATTTCGAAGAGACATGTCATGGAGCATGAAAGGCCTATCATTTTAGTAGAAGCACATGAAGGAATAGATGGAGGACACTGTGTAGGGAAGGCTACTATGCATAAGGCATTATGCACAAGATTATGGTGGCCATAGGTTCACAAAGATGAAGAGTATTGTCAGAATTGTGATTACTGTCAGAGGGTTGGAAATCCATTCAGGAGGTATGAGATGCCATTGAGACCTCAAGTAACTTTGAAAGTGTTTGAAAAGTGGGCAATAGATTTTTTAGGACCAATTAATCCACCAGCCCAAATATCAAGATCCAGGTATATCATTACAATGATGGAATATTTGACCAGATGGACTGAAGCAGCACCAGTGAAGGATTGCAGTTCAAATACTGTATCACACTTCTTATTTGAGAAAGTAGTCACAAGGTTTGGATGCCCTAGAATTTTCATGAGTGGTGAGGGACTCATTTTATGGATAGTACTATCCAGGAAATGACTGAAGAATTTGAGATACATCATCATAAGAGAACTCCTTACCATCCTAAATCTAATGGGATAATGGAAGAATTTAACAAGATATCAGAGAATGCCTTAAACAAGATTTGCAATGTGAACAAAGATTATTGGGATTTGAAGATACTAGCAATGTTATGGGCTTATAGAAATACATGAAAGAATATTACATGGAAGACACCTTTTAGATTGGTGTATGGAAAGGAAGAAATAGTTCCTCTAGAGTATTTGATACCTAGTATTCACTTTGCAGCAATTAAAAACATGATGGAAAAAGGTGTAGCTCAAGAAATATTGGCACAACTCATGGAATTATAAGAAGATAGGATTGTAGCTGGTTTTCATCAGGAGGTACAGAAAGAAATGGACAAGGCTTGGCATGATAGACACATTACGAAGAAGAACTTCAAGGAGGGAGATATAGTTCTCCTCTATGAAAACAAATACTTGGAACACTTAGGGAAGTTCAGGATGCATTGGCTAGGGCCATATGAGATCAATTTTGTCACAGATAGAGGTGTTGGGAAACTGCATGACTTAACATGCAAGGAGATGCAAGGATTGGTGAATGACAGTTGACTGAAACTGTATAGGGACAGTCGACCTACTAACCCTCAGTCTATGTTGCACAAAGAAGTATAATTGTACATAATGTATATAGTAGGATTAAAATAAGAAAAAGAAAATAAAAAATGAGTAAAAGAAGAAAAAGGAAGAAAAATGTGGAAAAAGAAGAAAAATACAAAAAGAAGTTAGTAGATGGATAAGTGGTGGAAAGATAGTTGACGAAAATGTTGTGAAAAACAATTACCAAGTGGTATGACAAAACTTGAATACACTGCGTGATAGGAAAAGATGTACCCACACATCGATATGGAAAGTGGTCGAAAAAAGAAAAAGGAGGTAAACCGAAAAGTGAGATACGATAGAGAATTTATGACGGACCTTATAAAATAAGAAAACTTGCAAGGTAAGACTCATTGTGACTTGAAGCAGACAAGAGCTAAGAAGAGAAATCTGAGAAAGAGCAGGTATTTCTGAAGGTTTCAAGAAAGATTTGGAGCAGTAGTTTTAGGATTTTATAGAATGGTGTCGTCAAAAGTTGGAGCTCCTAGTAGAGTTGCAAGAAACACACAAATTGTTGGGAAGTCCACAGAGAAATAAGCCATAGAGGTGGAGAACCCTATTCATCCAGAAGGAATTTTTGATGTGGATGCGATCCCATCACCTGTCAAGAAACCAGTGATCCCAACACTTGTTGAAGAATAGGAGCTAGTCGTTGAGAAGATGGATGTCAAACCAAGGGCCGAAGGAAAAAACCCTACCGAAGAACAAAACCCCACACAACAGTTGGGTTTGGGAGTGGCACAACAAATGAATAGAGAATAAGACAAAAGAATAGAATCATATGAGCCTAGGGCACATGCTGAAGCAGAGCAACAACATGTCACAGAGACAACACTACAAACAAAAGAATAGGTGCAAGTAGAATATATTACAGGTGAACCAGATTTCGATGCAAAGGAAGAAGAGGATGCACACCAAAAAGTAGGGCCATCCACTGCTACAGAAAAGAGGAAGGGAAAACAACCAATATAGAGGTCACCATGCAAGGAGGAAGAAGTCACAATAGCACTAGCTCGCATACCAGAAGGAGTGACAATCCTTCCTAACATTTTAGGATGTGTAGAGAAACTAAGGTGCGCATACCATGACGTAGTAGATAGAGATAAATTCCCTAAATTTGAGCCACATGTATACATGGAGAGAAAATGGATAAGTGCATTAGGAGTTCCAATATTGGAACCAAAGCAGTGGATTATGGGTTTGTACAACACATGGATAATGAACCTACCATAAATACCTCATTTTGGACAAGGCAAGGATGTGAATAACTGCATCAAACAATTGTCGGCATTAGTAAATGGGGGTATTTTGTGGTTGGATAGGCCAGTATCAATTGGTGTTGATCTGATTGCAACAATCACAGGTCTGCCAACTAACGGAGAGAAAACTAAGCAATATCTGGATGACAAAATTAAGGAGAAGGCCCTGGTAGAGGAAATGAAGAAGACATATGGAACAGTGAGAGGGTCATGGGGAATTGTAATTAATAGGATCAATGAACTTGTGACAAGACTGGAAACTAAGCTAATGGCATGAAAATTGTTGAGAAAGTGTCACAAGGAAGAAGCACCAACAATAATGATAGAAGCAGTTGTGTAGTGCACGAAAGGGACTTTACCTAGATGGAGTCCATATTTATTGAGCTCATTCTTAGATGATTTAAAAGATGCACAATACTTAGGCACAAAGTGTTGGATTACTGAGAGAGGGGTGAATCAGTAATAACGTAATTATAATCCTTTTTCTTCAAATGTTATATCAATGTAGAATTATTGTCCAATAGTGAGAAGTAAGAAATAAACAATCACACACATACACAGTACACCAGTGTTTTATGTGGAAACCCAAATCGGGATAAAACCACGGAATTGTTTTTCTTATATTTCTTGAATAATTACATTCATTGGAAGCACCAACTTCCTTTTTTTTCCAGCTGCAACTGGAAGGAGGATCCAACCCCCTAGTTTCTCAAGCTACAATGTGAGGGAAGATCCAACTCCCCAATTCTCTAGCTACAACCAGAAGGAGGCTACAACCCCCTATGTTCTTCGACTACAACCAGAAGGTGGCTACAAACACATGTCCTTGCCCCATCCTGCCACCCTAAAGTAGAATTAGAATGATGGAACCACTGTCACACTATCACTGTGAGATATACCATTGTAAAACTGTACCAATAAATTTGTACCATGCATCAACCATGCATCAACCTGTACCATAAACAAGTGCATCAACCATGCACCAATCTGTACCAAACAACCTGTAATCAACCTGTACCATAAAAAGTGCATCCAACCATGTACCAAGTATGTACCAATCATCTATCAACTACTCATCAATATTTACCAACATCATCAACTATACACCTCATGTATGTGCCAACTCATCAATTACTTGTCTCAACCATGTACTCAACATGTACCTCAACCAAAAGCCCTAATCAATTTCATCATACAAATATTATTTGTAGCTCTATAATAGACCTGGTGTATATAATCAAATTCCTGAAAACCTTCCTTAACTTTAACAACAAGAGATTAGCATTTTCATCAAACTTTTCTTTAGTCTCACATGCCTAGTTTTGGATTAGTAAACAACCCTAACTTGAAGTAATCATAAATTTGAACCTGTAATGTATAAAGATCTGAAACTGATACACAATGTTCTTCAGTGTGTTTTATGCAATTCCTCCGGGTGTCACTACTTGGAACCTCTCATAAAAGGAGTTATAGAAACAATGTCATACCTTGCTGAATTTTTGCTTATCCTAGAGAGGGACCTTGTAGAGCATGCCCCGCACGAAATATTCATTGAATTGATATGAAAATTTTACACAGAATACTACAAACTTTACCCTAACCAGAACATTTTTTCTCATTGAATTTGGATCTGTTATGAATAAGTTATGACGTTTTTACCTGAAACAATTGTTTTTGAATAGTTTCAGGACTAGCCACAAACCCTATTTTCCATAGAGTGTAACTACCAAAATACAATGACACACAAGATGAATTGTTTACGATAGATACTTGGGTATGTTTTCTCAATGTCATAGCAATTTCACGGTCTGAATCATTATAGGAAAAACAAATTTAGCGAAAATGGTGAGATGGCCTGTAAATAACATACCTTATAAAGCACCATCAAAAAAATTTATCCTTCCTTGCATTTCTGTTAGGGTCCTAACCCGCACATAGGTAGATCAATATATTCGGATGTAATAAAGGTCAATATTAATAAGGCCTTTCAATAAAATAGAATAAGGCAGATGTAAGAAGACTTAATAGAAGCTTCCGCTTCTAGAAGGATCTTCCTCTAGATGCTTCTCTTGATAGACATATTTAGTATAAATAAGGGTCGAGGGTATGAAAACCTTAGCTTGGAGATTATTGTAACAGAGCACTGCTCGACTGGAGGTTGCCCCCTCGAAGAGGTCTATGAACATTTCTTTCTGAATCAAAGTGCTATTTCAGTTGTTGTTCTTATATCATTTTTGTGTTATTGTGGAGATTATGTTGGTTATATTACTGTTATTCTGCCGTTTCTAGCATTTTATTTTTGTTCTGCGTATTTATTATATCTGGTATCTTGCAAGTGGTATCAGAGCACTTTCCTTGGCATAAATTGTGGGAATAATTTTTTTTAGGGTAGAGAAGTATTCCAGCGTCTTTAAGCCATAGAGATCTGTCGTTACACGCGTAAACCCGTGGTTGAGGGATTTATACATGTAGGAAATACAAGTGGTTCTTAAGCGCACATCTGTTCGCCACCCTTGTAACCCCTGTTGGTACCCCGTCGAGTGGTAGCGCATCAGACAAAACCTGTGTATGGATCGGCCTAGATTTCATAAAGCCCTCTTTAGATAAACCTATCGACTGTCGGATTGTTATAGTGTCACCGAGAACAACACTCGGGAAGATACTCTCTAGTACCTGGGTAGTCGGGTAGTACAACTAAGGGTACAGTCTATCCTCCTTAGTTAGTGCCCTGAGATATTGGGCCGAGTACTACTGTTGGAACCCGCACATATATCAGATAGCTATAGCACAGGGCAAACCCTTGTTTGTATAACCCTTGAATACCTAACCCTTGGGGGACAGAAACATAAACAAATTAAAACCGACCAGATCTATTGTCTCCCAACTGTGTTTGGGTTGCCAAGTAAATACACATTTCTTTCTGGTTAAGCATTTGGGGATTTCATCATTGTACTATTATTCAGACTGGAGTATAACTCCGTAGGTGTTAAAAAAAAAAAAAAAGTCTGGAATTTTTTTCACCATTATTTGAGACCTATTCCATTGGATTCATCTCTTTGCCCTTATCAAATTTATCCATATCAGTTTTTGGAAAAATTTGTTACCCCGCCCACCCCCTTTTAGTTCACCCATTCTCATGGCCCATACCTATAGCCAAGATCTGGAAACTCACTTCAACACCTTGCAATCTGGTTTCCTCGAGACCCAAAAAGAAGTGAAACAACTCACTACTATTGTTGCCTCCATCGATTCATGCATCAACACAACCATAAATAAAACCATGCAGTCTTCAATGGAGGAAGTCAAACAAGAACTAACCACCCATATTGAATCTTTCTTTGCATCACTTTGTACCAAACTGAAGATCCCTATAGATGACCCTTTCTCTGAAGCACCTCCAAA
>JASDQU010503377.1:41524-55459 GCA_032191745.1 Picea mariana | reverse complement strand
AACATCAAGGGGTTGCAAGGTATGCTCACAAAATTTTTACCCCCAAAAGTGCCATTTGATGCCTCAAAATGGCTCTAGAAGGTTATAGACCCCAATTCTTCAAACTGAGACCTGCTACTAAAATGGGCCTTTCAAGCCAATTCCTCTGATTATTCTACCTAGAAAGTACCAAGATAGATGACAAATCATATAATGATCCAATTCAGATCATCATGTATGTGTGAAATAATGTTTTCATGTGAGTGGGGTCAAAGGGTGATTCTTTCGAAATTTAGGATCACCTTTGATCAATACGAAAGCTTGCGATTGGTTAGTAGGGTATGTTGTGGATGGAGCGAGGGTTATCATGACTATTCCCTTTAGTAAAATCTAAATTGTCGAATATATTTCCCTACCCATATGTATTCAAAGATTCATATTTAAATTGTCTTGCAGTCCTCCATTAAACATTGTTGTAGGTTTTATGATGGAAACAATCRGTCATCCACACCTARATATTTTATGGTACAAGTAGTCGAAACAAGGAGCAATATTTAGAAAATGGAAGTTTGGGAAATAGTAGCAGGAAGGGAAGGAGGCTCTAGAAAGAAGTYGGTTTGCATAACAGTGAAGGTCAAGTTTTAGTTTCCAGTGGGGAGAATCACAAGATATTTCAAGAAGGGGCGGTATGCGAGGTGGGTTAGAGGYGGTGCYACTGTCTACATTGTTGTTGTACTTTAATATATGAGCCAAGGTGTTGGAATTGGCTGAAAATATTGCTCATGACAATAAGGAGACCATAATCACACCACTAACAAGAGGCACAAGAGGCACGTATTGAAGGGACAGTGGTAAAGTGAACCACTGACAGGAGGATGTTAGGATGGTAGTGACAGGCTAGATGATCAGTTTCAGGGATAAAAAAAACAAGCGATTTCATGTAGTAGTTTTAGGAGGACGACCGGTTTCATGGAAAAAATTCCTTTATATATGCCTTCGACCTAATGAGAGAATGCTCCTTTCAATAAACAAACATAAATTCTTTCTAAATCCTTTAAATAATTACTTATTGACGAAAGCATGCTCCTTTTAATAAACATAGATAATAATACGACCATCCACTTTTTTTTTTTTTGTAAGTGAGTGTGAGTATTTGTATTACTAAAAAAGACTAATATACAAAAAGAGGAACTCCCTGGTTTGCCAAAAAGGAAACTAGCCTAGGGGTTCCAGAGTTGCGTTCTTTGAGATAGCAGAGGGGTATGGTTGGATCGCCACATTGGGAAACCGGTCCAGTCCCATCATATCCAGTTTTTGACAAGCTAGTCATAACTGAAACATAAAAAACACAAAGACAACAATTAAGATTGACCCAATAACATTCACTAATCATTGGCTAACCCAGTGCTAATCTAGGATTATGAGATTCTTCTTTCCATCTTTTGCCTTGTCCTTGCTCTCCTCCTTCTGGGCCACCGTGTGGGTCTCACTGATCCGAGCTGGTGCTCCATTCCCATCAGCTGGTGTGATGTCCATATGATGGACGCAGCACAAGTATAAGTGGAATTGGGTAGCCATTCACTCCAGCTTCTCCTTCTGGTTCTTCTGGTCCTCTGCAATTCGTTTTGTACTAGCGTCTAGATTGTTGAGGCGACTCATGATTTCTTTTAGCAATTTTTTTTGGTCCTTATTACCCTTCCGGCTGGCAGCTTTCTTTTCTGTGATCACTTTGCCTATTAACATCTTTGTCCGCCATGCCATCTCTACCATCTTATGGTAGAGGGTTTCCCTGGACTGTGTGGTCCCTGGATCCGTTATCCAGTCCGCTTCCTGGCTTAGTTCCTCCCAGGATTTGCCCTTGCGCTTGGCAGTGATTTCCCTCTTCCGCCTGGTGATGGTTTCTTTTCCTTTCGGTTCGACCAGCGCCTGGAAGATTCCCTTGGCATCTCGGGCCACTTGCTCCATCCTTGAAATCCTCCTATGGCTTGTCGGATTTTCTTCCATCTGGGTGTTTCTTTTGATGTGCGTTGTCTTCATACGCACCATCTTGGCTGGCTTGTGGCGGTTCTTTCCCTGAATTCTCCTCCTGTTCCTATCGACCCAATGGTTCCTTCTTTTCGGGCCCTTGTTTTTGTGGTGGCTTCCGTTGTTGCGCTGTGCCTGGCTACATCTATTTCTAGTGCTTCGCCTCTTATGGAAATTCTCCTGCTGTGGACTTGTCCTTGCAATCATGGTCTGCCCATAGAGGTGGTCCTTCCCGTCCTTTTTCTCTGTCTCGGTATGTGTGACCATGAAAATCTGTCCGTTATCTCTGTGCCTGCCATTGCCCTTACTCATTGTGTAACCAACTTTACTCTTCTCTGTACATGTTCTTGGGAGAGGTGTGACCCTACTGGTGCGTGGTAACTTTTTTTGTCCTACGTCACTCACGACCTGTTGAGTCCCATTTGTACTTTCCCCTGCACTAACCCTGTGATTTTTCCTACTGATGTGACCTTAATGTCGTACCCCCATCTGTTGTGTAGTATGATCCCGCATTGTCACTTGTAATTGGGTGTTGGCCATGAAGATTCTACTTGGATTCGTCGTGCTCGCCTATTGGCCTTGCACCGCTACTCTCGATGTGACCTTCCGTACTTAAGCTGTCGTCACAGTTTTTTGTCGCTAGTTGTATGCAGTCTGTTCTGAATTGACCGTTTGGGATGTTGCTCCATGTGGTGTCTAACTCTGATCCTTCCTTTCTAACCCCTTCATTAGCGATTTTGTCTGCTAGGCCATTTGCTAACCTGCGTACCTAGCGCAAATCCACTGTGTTCATCTTTTGCAGATGTTCCTGGATTTTTTGCAGGGAGTGTGCCAAGTGCCAGTGTCTCTGAACTTTGCCCACTCTAGTGCCATTTTGGAGTCTCTTCACCCTGTTGATTACCAGAGTGGAGTCACCTTCCACGATAGTGTTTGTCAGCCTTTCACGGCTTAGAATCTTGAGGTCGATCTCTAGGGCTTCGAACTCCACTACGTTGTTAGTTGACTTTCCCATACTCCCAACGTACATCCGAATTACGTTGCCATCACTATCCCTGATTACCCCGCCCATTCCTGTCATGCTCGAGTTTCCTTTTTCCGCCCCGTCGAAATTCAACTTGAGGGACCTTGCTGGAGGGGGATTCTAGTTGCGCTCACCTATTTGGAGTTGCGGTGGTCGTCCTATTTGTGTGCGATTGTGCCCATCTTTTAGGTGAAAAGCTTCAAGGACTCTAGAGTCCCAACCCACGAGTTGTGCTTTCCCATTCTGGCAGTTGCGGCTCTGCACCATTTCTCTTGTCATGGAGATTATTTTTTCTTTGATTTTCCCTTTCAGAAGGCTTTCATTCTTGAAGATGCGTCGATTCCTTTCTTTCCATATTGTCCATATGATCATCCCCGGAATGAGAGTCCAGCATAGATTCACCTCTTCATTTTCATTGTAACTCTCATTCCAGTTGTTGATGGTTGCGCAGATGTTATCTCTGGTCCTATTGGACTATCGAAAAATACCTGCCGCCTAGTCCCAGATCTCTGCTGTGTAGGTACAATCATTGAGGAGATGATTCATTGTTTCTTCCTTAGCTTGACAGAGGTGGCACCGTGACGGGCCTATGAAGTCCCTTTTCCTTAGGTTTTCCCAGGTTAGAATTCGGTTGTGAAGTACTAACCATTTGAATTTTTTTATTTTTGGCCACTGGGGGATGCTCCAGATCTTATCCCATAGTTGCGTTGGGTCTTCTTGGTCTTGGTCCACGATATAATGTCGGGCTTCCTTCAAGTTGAATTCCCTGCCATTTTTCCAGCCCCATCTTAATTGGTCTTCTTCTTCCGAGACTACAATTTTCCTTTTCCCCAGTTCCTCCTCCACCTCTGTCGTGATTGTTGTGGTCCGATCTCTAGTATGGGAATTGAGATTGTCCCAGATTCTCCATCTGTTTCGATATGTTTCCTGCTTCCAATAGTGGTGGACTTTGGTTTTTCCTTGCGCGATCATGTCCTGTTGGAGTTCCTCCTTGTACAGATTTCCCATTTTGGGTTTTTGTTGCTAGGCATCCTCCGATATTTTCTTGTTGTTTTACCATTCCTTACTTCCCAGAAGCTGTGTGTTTGGACCCAGGTTTTGTTGCGCCAAGCTAGGTTCTAGATGGCTGAACCCTCCCTGGTGCCCATAAAACGAATTCGGTTCGGGTCGTTTATGTCCGGGGCATACTTGGCCTTCCAGAGGGTTGCCCACGGGGTAGAAGTTTCTTTAACCCATCGCCACCATAGTTTCACCCCATAGGCTTCGTTGGTTACTTATGGGTCTTATAGCCCCAGTCCTCCTTTCCATTTTGGCTTGCAAACCTTCTCCCAAGCCACCAGGGCCCATTTTTTCTTTGTTTCCGCTCCTCGCCATAGGAAGTCCCTTTGGATGGTCCTGACTTTTTGTAGTATTCCTTTGGGGGTGGGAAATACAGACAGCATATAGGTTGGAATTGCTTGCAGAATCGTCTTGGTCAGTACAAGTCTCCTCGCAAGGTTGAGGGATCTGTACGTCCAGTTTTTCACCCTCTCCTGTAGCTTGTTGAGCACTCCTTCCCAAGTTTCCATTTTGTATGCTCCGTCCGTCAGGGGGATGCCCAAGTATTTAGTTGGGAGAGTTTTGCACTCAAAGCCCAAAATATTTTCCATGTTCCTTTGGATTGCAAGGTTGGTGTTGAAAAAGTAGATCATCGATTTGGAATGGTTGATATTGGTTCCCGAGGCTTCCCCAAACTCTTCTAAGATCCTTTTAAAAGTTTTTTCTTCCTTGACCATGGGTATTCCATGGAGTAAGGTGTCATCCCCGAACTGTTGGTGTGTGGAAGTAGGGTAGTTTTCGAAAGGTTTGAGGCCTGTTATTTCTCCTGCTGCTGTTGCGATTTTTATGCTTCGACTGAGACCTTCCATCATCAGGATGAACATGAAGGGGGATAGCGGGTCTCCTTGTCTGATTCCTCTAGTGGGCCAGAAGGGTTTGGTTGGGGCTCCATTTATTAGGAGCGAGTAACTTGTCGTTGAGACTAGACTAATAATCCAACTGATCCAATGTTGGGTGAAACCATAGGCTTCCAGAGTCTTAACCATGTAGTGCTAGCTAATTTTGTCATAGTCTTTTGCTAGGTCAAGTTGTATTATCATCCCCACTCTCCTCCGAATTTTCAAGGTGTGGATTATCTCATGGGCATGGATGATGTTGTCCATGATTTTTCGTCCTTCCACAAAACCCGCTTGTTCAAATGAAATCAGTGTGGGTAGGAGGGGTTTCAATCTATTGTCTATGACTTTGGAGATTATCTTGTAAACCACATTGCATAAAGCTATGGGTTTGTAGTGGTCAAGGGTCCTTGATTCATTTTCTTTGGGGATTAGAGTAATCATTGTGGCATTTAATGCTTTTAGGATGGAGGCCGACCATCTAGAGCCCTCCACCACCCTATAAACATCGTGTTTGACCACTTCCCAATAGGCTTTGAAGAATTCCACTGTGAAACCATCTGGATCTGGGGCTTTCCCGTTGGGCATCTTCTGGATCACTTGATCAATTTCCTCCTCAGGTATGGGTTTTTTAGGTTGTTATTCTGTTCCTTGGTGACTAGACTTGGGATGTGCTGCGTTATCCTTTGGATGGCCTCCGTTTGGTCTTTGTTGGGTTCCTAAGCTATGCCATGGAAGTGATTTACTAGGGTATTTTCAATCTCCTTATGAGATTCTCGCTCGATCCCATCCTGATCCTTAATTTTCAGGATTTTGTTGTGGGCTCTTCTGGCAATGGTTGTTCCATGAAAAAAATTGGTGTTCCTCTCTCCTTCCTTTAGCCATCTGATTCGGGACTTTTGGCACCATAGAATTTCTTCCTGCTGGAATATTCCTTCCCATTCCTGGGTCATTTGGATCTATTCCTTTTTTCGATCCTCTATATATCCCTCCGCTATGCAAACTTCCTAGAGTCTTCTCATTTTGTCTTCAATATTTTTCTTCTCTTGCTTTGTGTTGCCAAAAATTTCCTTGTTCCACTCCTTGAGATTATATTTGATGTACTTTAGTTTCTTATAGATTTTGAACATCCGTGTCCCTTGCTCTTGTTGTTCCTCCTGCCACCACTGGTTGATATTTTTCTGGAAGGTGGGGTGTTCAATCTAGAATTTCTCAAATCTGAATGGTCTATTCTTCGGGGTGGTTGGGAAGTCTTCTTCTAGTTGGACTGGCCAGTGATCAGAACCCCCCTAGGGAAGGATGCTACAATCTAAGGTTAACCCTTGCATAATGATGGATTTCGACGCCAAGAATCTGTCTAGTCTTGCCGCAACCTGATGTTGATTTATCCGTTTATTGTTCCAAGTGAAATTTCCATTATGCGTTCTGATGTCCACCATCTCCGTTGTGTCTATGAACGTTGAGAATTATTCCACACCTCTATCCAGTCTCCTGGTGCCTCCTTTTTCCTCCGCAAGTGATGTGATGATGTTGAAGTCCCCTGGCAGGATCCAGTGGAGGTTACTAGAGAGGGATTTTAGGTCTTCTAGGTCTAGAAGCATTCTTCTCTTTTCCTCTAGCATCTGGGGTCCATACACATTAGTGCATAGAATCATCTCCGTATTCCCAATGATTTGCATGTTAACTGAAAGTGTGTGCCTGGTAGCCTCGACTGCTATTAGGTTCATCACTTGTGAGTTCCACAAGGTGAGGATACCTCCTGCCATCTGGTGCCCTTCAACAACCACCATCTTGTACTTGCTCCATTGTTTTTTGCTGATTGTTTCCATTCTATCTACAATGAATTTTGTCTCTTGGATGAAACAAAGGTCTAGTTGTTCCTTCCTAAGTCTATTTCTAAGAATTCTCTGCTTTCGTGGGATGTTTATGCCTCTTATATTCCATGTTATAATATTCATTTAAACGTGTGGGGGGGAGTTGGGAAAGAGATTTTTGATCTTACCTGAGTTTAGCACCAGAGGTCCTAGTTCCTGTAGGGATACACTGTTTGATTTTCTTCCTTTTTTCCTTCTCATTTGCTTGGGTGAGAGTTGCGGTTGTCCTTCGCCTGTGTTGATTCCTAGGTGTCCTATCTCCCCGTGTGTGCGCTTGAGCCCTCTGGATTTGGCTTCCTCCATTAGGAGGAACATGTATTGGATGTGGTCTAGTTGCTCTGCTGGTACATTGTCTATGCCCTGCCTTTTCCATTGCTCCAGTATGTTCAGGAGATCGATCCCTTCCCTTTCCACAATGTCTCTGAGATCAGGATATTCTATTCCTACCTCGCTTGGAGTCATTTCCACGTCTCTGTCTTCCTTCTGCATGGGGGTGGGGGTATCTCTGGTTTCTCCGTCCATAGGCTTTGTGCTACCCCCCGGTCCCATCTCCTTTCTTGGGCTATCTGTATCCTCATTTGTTGCTTGTTCCCTGGCTTCTTTAGCTTTTGTCTTTTCCTTTTCTCCTTCCTCCCCTTTGTTGATCTTGTCTCGTCCTTCTGTTTTATTCCTGGCCTCCGAATTGCTCCATGTTGGGGTTTTACTTTGTTTCTTGTTATCTCTGTTTCTGTGGTTTGGTTTTATAAACCCATCCTCATCCTGTTGTAGTTTGGTGTTTTCCGCTTCTTGTTTTTAAATGATCGAACATTCTCTGATCAGGTGTCCATTTTTGTGACATCTTCTACATCTAAAGCGGATCTGCTCATAGTCAATGTTTTCTATCCATTCCTCGTCCTTGAATTCTAGGCTTATGGCTTCTGGGAGTGCCCCCGACACATCCATCTCTATGCAGATTCTTGCATAGGATGTGTATCGTCCTTTTAGGGTTGCTTCTGATGCCTTCCCGTATTTTCCTAGTTTGTTCCCTATTGCTTCAAAGGTGGAAGGTAGCCAGTAATCCAACAGCAAGGAGTAAAGTCTCAACCATACAGGTACATTTTTGAAAGTTTCTTTCTCTGGGGAGAAGTTTTCTTTCCATGGGCACATGTACAGTCCTGCTGAGGCGTGGAAGTATGGTCCCCCCTCAAAGATCTTATCCCTATCTTCTAGGTTCATGAAAACTACTGTAAAGAAGCCTTTCGAGCCTAGGTGTAGATCCACTTCTCCGCTTGGCTTCCATTGATATTTAATCCAATTGTGCAAAGTTCTTTCTGTGGGCCACAAACCCTAAAGTTACAGATTAGCGCAGGCGTCTTCATCAGGTCCCTGTAGAGTTGCATTTGTGGATCGTCTAGTATTACCTTGGGTATCATTGTTGTCTTTGGTTTACATGGGTTGGGCCCTTTTGCCCCATTGGGGCTCGCCATTCCTTGCGCAACCTTCTGAGTTTCTCTGGCTTCTTCCCCCATGCCATTGCTTTTCCTCTGGTTGCTTTCCTGACTCTTTTTTGGTTCTGATCTTGAGGTGCTTGTCATTGGTGCCTTGAAAACTACGCCTCGTGGGCCTTTCCCTCTATCTACTACTACTTGCTTGTATGAGGGGGTTCCATTACCGCCCCCCTTGGTACTCATGCCGTCCTCTGCTGTGGCCGCGACTACCAAACCCTAGCTTGCAGTTGCTTCAGAATGTCGCATAATACGACCATCCACTTAAAACAAATTCTTATGGTTAAAATCCAGTTCTTCGAATGGATATCTTGTTAAAACCTTGTAAACAGACAACCTATCATGTGGCCATCCACTAAAAAAATGCCACTTTCTTCAAATCAATTTCATTTAAATGGATAATTTGTTAAAATCTTGTAAATGGATAACTTAGTATGTAGATGTAAAAGAGAGGAGATGGAATTAATGAGGTTTACTTAATTACAGTCATTCTAAGTTCCTAAGAGGCAACGTTTAATTTCAATAATATATTTTCTACTTCTTTAACATAATTTTAATTTTTTTTATTGAGATGACATTTCTCTTAAAATTTCTACTAAAGAAAATTTTGTAGTAGAGAGATATGGGCTCCTTCTCTAAATTCCTAAATAGATAGGAACCCCTCTTACATTGACACAACTCATTTAGATAATACAACAATTGTTATGTTGAATTTTATATACATACACACACACACACACACACACACACACACACACACACACACACACACACACACACACACACACACACACACACACACACACTTAAATTGTTACTTTACCTATAGGACTTCATTCATTTTTTTTTTCCAGGTAACATATTAGAAGGGATACCTCTAGGGTACTTCACTTCATTTCAAGGATGGTAGATAGGGTAAACTGTAGATTCTTCAAGGCATAAGGCCAGGTCAAGAACTCATGAATATATCATATATAGCTCAACAATAGGCTCACTAAGAGCACACATGTCACAAAGTGAGATTTGAATTCGGGTGGGGAAGGTAACAAATTTTCTCACAACCACTCGAGCTACACGCAATTGACATCCTCATGATCCATGGATGGTAAACTGGATAAACTATCAACCCTGATTATGGAGCCTAACCCTAAGGGGGTTAATAGAGTTAGACCTATGACCTCCCTAAGGGGATCAAGAGAATCAAACTTGTGACCTCTACAATGAGATCAAGAGCACCAAACCTGTGACCTCCCCAACTTGGGGGAGAGATCTCATATTTGGCTCATGAATGCTTGATCCAACCTTCGAGGCTTTTAAAAACCTTTTAAGTGCTTTCTCATTATCCATCAATGGTAAACGAGGTAAACCATTGGCCCTGATTATGTAGCCTAACCTCAAGGGGATCAAGAGAGTTGAACTCATAATCTCCCTAACTTCGTGGGAGAGATCTCACAGATAGCTCATGATCGCTTGAGATAACCCTCCAGGATAAATATATTTAGGACCCGATTCATTATTGAAGCTAACAATATAATATCAATTCTACATTTGTTGTTTTCCCAGTCTATTCAGATCTTGGAATTTCCAAATACTTGCAATTGTTTCAATCCTTGCTCCACTACTCTCCTTGTAAGAATCCAAAGTGCATAAATCTTAGTTCTATTGTTAGTTCCTTTTCCAATTGCATATTTGAAAAGCGAATAATGAGATGACTCAAGAAACAAAATGGTCGCTACTCCACACTTAAGTTTAATTGTTATTCATTCAAAAAATAAATTTTAAAACAGAGGAATAATTAAAAATAAAGTATTTTTTAATCAAATTTAATTGTGGTTCAATAATTGAAAAAATAGTTTTACTTATTTAATTAATTTTTTAAACAAGTTAAAATCTGTTGTAGCTCATCATTTGGATACAATCACCTTGTTGAAGTTAGTGCAAGTACCGAGACTAATTTTATTGACTTATTTGAAGGAGAAGTTTCTTGATTGTCCAAGTGAGTTGCAGTAAACACTTATCGAGTGTCTAGTATATCTAGATAAACTTCCATTTCTATTATATGATTTATAAGTTAGATTTTTCCTTTAATAGTCATAACTAAATTGAGTTATTTGAATTAAGCACAAGCAAATTTGTATCTTACTCTCGAATTAAAAGGTGGTTTCAACCATTAATAGTACTTCCTTTGCTAACCCTACCTAATCTCTGCAAGAACATTGAAAATAATTATGTATGTACTTGTTTATTGAAATTTATTTCATATACATAAATTTCAATCTTTTATGCGAAAAATTATTCCACATTAAACTATCTAGATAGTGATTGCCTTGGTTTATAAAGCCTAAAGATTCATATATGAAGTAAACCTCACATTTAGGTGATGGTTAATTTAATTGTATTGAAGTGAGTTGTTGAATAATATTGAATAATATTAAGAAATGAACTGAACAAAACATTGACCAACACCATTGAAGAACACTTTTTGTATTCTAAATAGAGTATTCACGAGCTTTAAATATGTTGCAACTAAAATTGTATTGGGGGCAAAGGATAAAACAACTCAGAGTGGCAATCTTGAGTAAGGGTTTCTTAGAATTGAAAGTTTAAAATATACTGGTAGTTGGAACCATTTTGATAACTTTTCTCCATTGATCAAAATGGAGGTAAACACTCTTTAATCATAATTGTTCATCTAATCATACATCTTAATATATGAGAGCTTTCTTTAGTTCATGTAGCTTATGTAATTTGAAAATCCATTTTCCTTTTCCAAGGTGCGTGATCTTGGTGGATGCTCCATATCTACTTCCTTGTCAATTTTCCCATTTAGAAAAATCACCTCTGACATCTATGTGATGAATTATCCATCCAAAATGTGTTTTTACTATCAACACTACTCTAATATTCATCATAGTTTCCATAGGTGTAAAAGTTTCTTCATAGTCAATACCTTCATACTGTGTAAGTCTATGGTTACAACTATGATTTGTATTGATAAATAATACCATTGGACTTGTACTTTGTCTTTAATTTCCATATACATCTAATTATCTTCTTATATACAGAGAATTCAACTAAATTCCAAGCCTAATTTTTCTAAACAAAATTAATCTTACATTACTCGTGCCATTCTTCCTTCTCTATTACATCTTCATGGGTTTAAGGGTCTATTGTGTACCAAATAACCCAATGAACATAAACTAACACCAATTCCCACACCTATAACAAGTGAATGAGTGAATAACAAGCCACTTTGTGGGGGAAACCTCCAATTACAAGATATCCAAATGCACAAGGTGAGATCACTATTCAAATGGATCTCCTTGATTTATAAATAGGAGATAAAGGGTACATGACATATCCTACACACTAGGCCATCCCGACTATAATTAATATCATAATAAAGAATGTGGGTTAGTGTTATCACCAAAAAATTCCTCACAACAATACAAACATTGGTTGAAGAAAGTACCCACACAAGATATCTATCAACATATCTCCAACATTTATAGAACCCATTCAACAGACCACCAAAACTATACAAATAGTCCTTGAATTTCAGTGTAGTTCCATGAAATCCTACTTGCGCACATCTGCGCAGGCCAACACAACTCAATATGCGTAAATTGCACGGTTTGTGCGACTATATCCACAAGAATCTGTGTTGATGCAGAAACGACACATTAATGCATTTGGTTGGGCCTCAACCACTTCCAGGTCGAAGTGTGCCATGAGAATACTCTAAAATCGGTCCGAAATATAGCTTTGGGTCTATTGAAGGGATGGGTAGTACGTCCAAAGGGCCCCCATTCACACTATGAGCAAGTTATGAAAAAGCTTGTATTGGTCCTATAAATACATGCCCAAGGTATGAAAACAAGGAGAAGAATTTTGAGTATTGTTATGCTGTTCATTTGGTTTTAGAGAAGCCATATTTTTCTTAGAGCTATTTGAGCATTCATAACTAGTGTTACCCTTCTCACCTTTTGAGAAGTTTAACCATCAAGTCTTCACCATTGTAATTCCATTGTTAGAAGAGGAGAGTTTTATATTTTGGGGACTCGAGAGCCCTACCAAGGAGGAAGTGGGGGCTCATAAGTCCCAATTTTCTCCTAGGTGTTATCAATTCAAAGACCACTTTCCATTTGTAGCTATTCCTTATCCAATTTGCAAGTTTTTGTTTGAATTTCCATGCATGCTTAGTTTAGTTTTATCTTCTTGTCATTTGTTTTTCTATTTTATCTATGGTTGATACACTAATCGACTAAATCCTTTCTGTATTATCTTGTTGGTATAACAAGGAAATTGAGTGCATTTGTTTTGCTCACCCACATGACCAAACAAGCACAATAGATTGACGACCATACCGGGGACTTGGATCAAATTCCTCCCCAATTATTCAATTAGAGCTTCTTTCTCACCAATTTGTGTTTGCAAGGGTCAAAATTGGTCTAGACCAACCCTCAAATGCAGCAATTGAGCCTCCGATCAAGAGAACTCAATTCAAATTTTCGTTGCCACCACTTCACTGTTTTTGCGCGGGTTCAAGCAGAACAAACGTGCTGACTACGCAGAGCTATGCATTTTCCCTTTGTTATGTTTGCATAGACTGCGAAATCTGGGCACTTTGCGCAAATGTAAAAACTGTCAGCCACGTAGAAGTCCTCTTTCTCATTGATTGTAAGGGCTTTTAAAGCTAGTTTCACCGAGTAGTTTAGGCTTATTTTTCAGTGCTTTGTAAAACCATAAAAAGTAGACTTAGATTTATTTCTTGCACTAGTATTTAACCAAACACAGACATTTAAAGGGGTAAAAAGAACCATACGATCTTCCCCTTTCTTTGTTACCACATGTGTGGCTTAGTATAGAATTTGGACTCCAAAGTTAAGTTTTTTATTTTACAATCATCAACTAAAACAGGACTAGGAGGTAATTTTGATATCCTTGAGTATGCTCTTTCCCTTGCACCTTTGAGTGATCTAGGGGAAAGAAAAAAAGGTCTCTTAAGAAATTTCATCTCCCTTTAAATAAATCAAAGCATTAGGGGAGGCCAATACCTCTTAGTTTGATTTTTGAGAAATTGAAGCACAATCTTAAAAGGATTAAAGGGCCCATACATTCCTACATGTTTGAAACATTAGGATAGTTTCAAAGTTTTACAAAGCAATCAAAACAACCTAGGAAGTTTTAAGGATTTGTAAGGACCCAATGTCCACATTCTTCACAATCTAGGTAAAGTTTCAAAGTTTTCTTAGATTAGACAACAGATCAGGGAGTTTAAAAGATCAAAAGTAAGGACCCATATGTCCATATTGCTAATGATCTAGGGATTTTTGAATTTCGCAAGGATTGCCTTGAAATCTAGTAAGCTAGAGTTAAACAAGAATTGTAAAGGACCAAGTGATGTCCACATGCTAAAATCTTGCACTTAACTTACTAAAAATTGATTGATACCATCACTTCTTGCACACAAGAACACCTCACCACAAACTTAAATTTTTTCTATCATATACTTAAAGTTGTAGTATGCTCTCCTCCCTGCGCCCACAAGTGATCTAGGAGGATAAAAAAGGCTTCATTTGTCTTTAGAAACTTTTTTCACACTGTTTTAATTAACG